>PJEM01006426.1:0-111773 GCA_004023845.1 Helogale parvula
GGGGGGGGGGGGGGAACCACACATCGGAACTAGCATCTGGGTCTGAGCCCGAAGCCCCTCAGAGAGCCGCCCAGAGGCCATCAGGTCCGGAATGCTCCAGCTGCCACCGTGTGTGCCTCCCATCTACGTCTCCTAACGCACAACTGCGAGTCCGAAAGGCTCACCTGGATGAAAAACAGGCTCTGCCCTTAGGAGCCCTACCCCGGCGGCAGCTCGGAGAGAAGTGGAGAGCAAGCAGCCAAGCCATCGCGCAGATCGGCTTTACTGAGCCCACCGCCCTCCCGTTGCCTACCCCTGCCCCAGCCCAACAACACAGAGTTCTGCCGCCCTGGCCGCCCTGAAGCCGCGCGGTGAGGACACGGGCCGAGTTTGCCCACAGGTGGACCGCCTTCCTACTTTCCTGAGGTCGGAGTAGTAGGTTTGGAAGGGGCAGGAAAAGGAAGCCAGGGGCCATCCCATCTCCGGGAAGGGGGGCCAGGGCGCCGGCGAGGACAGCAATGCTGACTGGCATTCACGCTTGTGCAGACACGCCTGGTCGCTGACACAGGTGCAACCCATGGTCAGCTGCGGGTCCAGAACGGGAGCGTCGCGAGGACTTAGAGTGATCAACCCAGAAGCATCTGGATGGCAGCCAACCCGTAAAAATGGAGGTGCTCTGGGGAGAGGCCATATGGCGGCAGGGATGCAGAGAGGTGCTCCTGGGCCCAGAGTGAGGATGGAGAGGCGGGTGGCCCGGGGCCCCGTGACAGCTGCACGTGTCTCCCTGGGGACACTCGCCGTCCATGAAGGAACCAGACATCATGCAGATGTGCACTTGGAACCTGGCTCTTCGACTGCCCCCGTTCATCCTGCTGAAGGAGGGCTTCCCGCCTGTTTTCCCGGGACGGCTGCGCGCACAGCGCCCAACACAGGACAGACGAGATTACAGTGATGTATTAGTCACACACGTTCACAGCCGGGGACGGAGGGGGCACCTGGCCCGGGTGAGCAGCAGGGCTGCTGGGCTGGGGGACCCAACATATGTGGGCAGCGTTCGGGGGAGCACGTGGTGAGGACATCGGAGGCCCTCAGGCCTTAACCCAAGGTCAAGGTTGCACATAATCTAGAGCTTTACTTTAGGTGTCACAGCAACATGACCTTGAAGGGAAAAGGCAATGTAGGTCAGAAACAGAGCATCTATGGGACACCTGGGCTGCTCAGTCAGTTAAGCATCTGACTCTTGACTTCAGCTCAGGTCATGATCTCATGGTTTGTGGGTTCGAGCCCCACGTCAGGCTCTGTGCTGACAGTTCAGAGCCTGCTTGGGATTCTCTCTCTTCCTTTCTCTTTCAACTCCCTCCCCTGCCCATGCTCACTCTCACTTTCTCAAAATAAGTAAATAAACTTAAAAAGAAAAGAAAGAAAAAAAAAAGAAACAGAGCATCTATTCAAATTATGATCTGGCTCTCCAGGTCCGCCTGTCTCCACCAGGGAGAGTTTCCGGTCTCCTCACCCATCCCAGCTGGGTGACCGCAATCTGATCCTTTGCAGGTAAGTCTGTCTCATAAACAAACTGTGGCAAGACCTCTTTCATATCAAAGATGGGGGGCAGGCCACCAGGGACTAGGCTAGAAGAAATAGGAAATAGGGCTTCATTGTTCAACAAATTTGAATAGAGGTGTTTTGGGCAAAACAAACCAAATGCTTTCATTTGATCCCGTAAGTAGCTGTTTGCAATATAACAAATGGTCTTGTTAACATTGTGCTCTGCTTTTAAAATACAGGGATTTGTAAGTAATATGGTGAACGTGAAACATAAAGGAGCGTTGGTTTAGTTTGAGCCTTTCTGCCGTGTCAGAGCCCATCACCAGCTGTACCCGGAAGGGAGCGAGCCCCACGAGGCGGCCAGCTGTCATCCCGGAAATGGTGTCGTGCTGACTTTCCTTGGTGCTTGTCCTCTGCTCGGTGATCATTTTCCACTCCAATCACTGCAGACAGCCTCACAATGGATAGTTTTTCAGATCAAGCTGACGCTGTTAGATGTCTGCAAATGACTCCTGAAGACCCACCGCTTCCGGGCGGCTCCCACACTGGTGTGGCTTTTCACGCCTCGGGGTCTGCGCTAACTTAAGCGCTCCCTCATGCTGGGGTCCCTCACACCCCTGCTTCTCCTTCCACTTTGATCTCGCTTTGCTGCCTTTGAGTCATTTCTCAGATAATTAACATCGCTACCTCTCTAGTGACAAGGGAGAACAGGGCGGAGGATGGAAGTTCCTGCTTCCTGGTATTGCCAAAGGATATGGAAATCTGCAGGGAAACACTGCAATGGGCAGAGGCCACCAACATGTCGGTGCCATCCTGCCCTTCCGACCTCTTAGTGAGCTCTGGAGGCCAGTGGGGCCTTCTCCACCCATACCCGGAGCCAGGTCTCACTGAGTCTGGATTATCTGTGTGCCCCGCTAGCCCCCTACCTCCGAGCCCCCATCTGTGAAGGCCTTTCTGTGCCCTACACTACAGAGCCTGCCTTCCGTGGCCACCATGCTGATTTCATCCGGAGGAGAGGTCTCTTGTTTTGGATCCCTGGTCTTTCTACAGCTTCCCTTTGGGGAGTCGAGTCCCTTCACCCTCCCACATTCACGTGGCTCATGTCCCAGTAACTGACTCACCAGTGTCTTTAGCACCAGCCGCCAACTCAGGGGACCCTGTCCCCATCACATTTTCTCACTGCTGAGAAGACCTGTTTTCTCTCAGGAAGCCACCTTGGATTGCAAGACCAAGCCAGACCCAATCTTACCCCCTGCACCCCCATGGACATTGGTTTGGACACTGGGCTAACCTCTTTGGAGCTGCCTCTGAGGCCAGGATATCCCCTACTGACCCCCCACCCCCATCCCAGCAGCCAGCCTCTCCCGCCCCCCAGCCCTCAGCCCTCTGCTCTGCTTTCTGTGCTACTAGTTAGATCACCTCTTCTAGAATTTCATATAAATGGAATCACATACCATCATTTCTTTCATGTCTGGCTTCTTTTGCTCATCGGAATGTGTCTGAGAAATTTCCATGCTTCTGCACACATCAGATCATCCCTTCGGTTGGTGAGTAGCCTTTCCTTGTGTGGATAGGCCACACTTTGTCCCCAGTTGGAGGAAGCCAGTTTTTCTGAACTCATAAGTTGAGCAAAAATCTCCTTGTGAGGCAAGGCAGGTTTGCAAGGCCTCCCACCGTCGGATGGCGACTGGCGTCTACACCCACTCAGCCCCCACTCAATTTCTGCTTGAGCACCAACCCCCCAAGGCGCCTGACTGACTGGTAACAGGAGTGACTTGCTTTCTTATGCTAAAAATATGTGAATTGTACCTTGTGAAAAAACTTGTTATAGGAGTTTCTTCTTTTATTGACCCCTGCTCACAAAAGAACTAACCCTTGCCTTTGCTCTGCTAAAATCATTGCCTTGTATGTGAATGCTGAAGATTCCTTCCTTCCCCATGTGATAAGCATTTAGTCACCTACTTCAATCTCTATTGGTAAAGATTACGCACGAGTCTTCTATCAATCTATGTTCTGGGAAACTTTTACATGCCAAAGAATTGTCATCAGAAATCATTATCTAAGGCAATTGCCACTTCTGTTTTGTACCCCAGACATTTTTTCAATAAATAAAGCTGACTCTCTGGTCTGTGCAGAGATGCCTGCCTGGTGAGCAGGAAGAAGCCAAGGCTCTCTCACTCTCTTTTGCCGACACCGTCCATCTCAGGGAGCCCTGAACCTGCCGGAGCTGGACTCCGGCACCCACTCGCCGTTGATGGGAATCCACATTGCCTCTTGTTTTTGACTAGGACAATTAAAGCTTCTGCAAACATCACGTACAACCCTTTGCGTGGACACGTGCTTTCACCTGTTTTGGGTAAGTACCTAAGAGCGAATGAGGAAGCGTATGATAGTAGAGTGTCTACCTTTAAAGAAATTACCAAGCTTTTCATAAAGTTCATGAAGCAAATCTTGCAGCGATTAGCACAGTGTTACAAAATCATGTTGCTGATTTCCCATCAAACCGAGCCTGAGTGGAGGGCTTCCCAGGAGAGGGGGATTCTGTGCTGAGACACAGAGCAGGAGCAGCAGTTCGCCTGAGGGAGATGGCTGCTGACAAGGCAGTGCTGCAATGCACAGAGAACAGCGCTCGATGCTGGCTTGAATTCCTACCAGCAATTTCCAGAACAGAAGACTCTCACTGTGGTTTCATGAGAGACACTGAGTCAGGACTCATGTATAAATTAAAATGATGCAAAATGTGTTAATTTATATTAACCTAAAAGCGAGTGAGCAGCAGGGAAGCAATGGGAGATCCAGTGAGAAGCCCAGCAATAGACAACAAACCCGTGTTTACATGGGCACTGGCTCCCGGAGAGAAGAGAAGGGATGCCAGCAGGTGCACCCAGAGGGCCCCTCTCCTCTCAGCAATGCAGCATCACAACCCTGCTGTCCAGCTTCTTTGCTACAAATGTATCAGTTAGAGCTGAATACCGACAGAGCTCAAATCAGGGCCTGAAACTCAGAACCAGACTCCAAGCTGTTGCCGCCAAACTCAGCAGATGAGGCCAGGGGTGACTTCTCTGCAGGGGTCTGCTCAGCTGGGGGTCCAGGCTCTGCCGGGGTCCAGGCTCTTGCCAGCGCACAGCTGTCCCACCGCCCAGCTGTGGAGGGAGGCAGGGGGCAGCCGACACACGCCCCACTGTCGTCCTCCCTTCGGGAGGCACACAAAGTCGTCCTGAAATCTCTGAGATCTGACATGTGACATGAAGTGACTAACTCCCCCTAGAAGCTGAGAAGCAGCCTCTGCCTCTCTGGTCACAGATGCGAGGTCCTTCCGCTCTGCACCTGGAAGAGGGGACCACTGACACTCACTCCTGGCCTCAAACGCCTTTGTCCTGGGATTGCAGGACACTCTGAGCTGGACTGCAGGAACTGGACACTTTCCTCACTCTGAGCTGGACGCAGAGATGCTGGACCCAGACCTGGGGCACCCCAACAGCACCGTCCCCGCCGGCAGGTGGGGCAGGTGAGACCTGGGGCTGCGCAGCTCACCTTTCGCCGGAAGCCGCTGGCGCCCTCTGCTGGACGTGTCCACACTGCACAGGATTACACACAGCCGGCGCCTTGCAGAACAAGGACCGAGCTCCTGGAAACAAGTACTTTAGTCCCCCGGGGGCCACCCTAACAAAACACCAGGGACTGGACAGCTGCAACGACGTACCTTAGTTTCGTCGCAGTTCTGGAGGCTGGAAGGCCACAATCAAGGTGTGGGCATGGCTGGGTCCCCGAGGCCTCTCTCCTTCCTGTACAGAAGGGGTTCCCTACCTGTGTCCTCACGTGTTGTCTTGTTCCTGTGTGTGTTTGTGTCCTGATCTCTTCTTCCTCTTACTTTTAAAATTATTTATTTTTGAGAGACAGAGGTGGAGGGAGAGGGAGACAGAATCGGAAGCAGGCTTCGGGCTCTGAGCTGTCTGCACAGAGCCCGATGTGGGGCTCAAACCGACAAACCGTGAGATCATGACCTGAGCTGAAGTTGTCTGTTTAACCAACTAAGCCACCCGGGTGCCGCCTGATGTCTTCTTATACGGACACCAGTCAGATTGGAGCAGGGCCACCCTCATTACCGCATCTTAACTTCGTCATCTCTCTAGTGAACTTCTCTCCACGTGCGGTAACATCCTGAGGCGGTGGGGCCAGACTGCAGCAGACGAATTTTGGGGGAAGGCGACACAGCTCAGCCCCTACAGGTGTCCCAGCTGGGGCAGCTCTTTGCTTATTATTACAGCTCAGCTCCCACGGGGACACCCTGAGATGCCACGTGTCAGTCGGGTTCTCTTTACCACAGTCACGTTTGCCCAGCGGTACAGCTGACAGGCCTCTTCAGAGCTGGAGAGCCAGCATGAGGTCAAGTGTGCCCTTGAAGACAGAGAGAGGGCGCTGCCAACCCTCCACCCATATGTGACTGGTGTTTTGGTCACAAAGGCTTCTTCAAAAGAGTCTGTTCTGGGGCGCCTGGGTGGCTCAGTCAGTTAAGCCTCTGACTTCGGCTCAGGTCATGATCTCACGTTCGTGGGTTCAAGCCCTGTGTCAGGCTCTGTGCTGACAGCTCAGTCTCTATGTCTCCCTCTCTCTCTCTGTCCCCCCCCCAAAAAAAAAATCAAAAGAGGCTGTTTTGATTGTCACTTTCTTTGTTTTCGGAGGACAACACAAGAACCGACAGTCATTCTTTTCTTCTTCTTCCCGACAGCCTCTGGGTCCATGTCTCCTTCCCAGTTTTCCACATCCCACGGCCAAACCCCGTAATCAAACAGCCCAGGGCGGCACACAGAGACATCCCGGAGGATGTCAGCACACAAGTCCCAAACCGGTGGAGGATGGGAGCCATGCAAACAAAGAACATAAATATGTCAAAATACGTCATGTTTGGAAGTCTATTGGGCCAACTGGTGCTAGTATTCCTGTCTGTGGAGAGAGAAGGAGAGTTTTAGCTTTCGACACGACTAATTTCTGTTCTGAATTTTCAACGTGTCAAGTATTCCTTTTACGATTAGCCAAAACCCAAAACCAGAAAACACACAAAACAGGTATTTGCAATTTATGCTACCCTGGTGGGCTCAGGGGTCCTGAAATGGGGAGGTGTGATGTCCCAGGAGCCCCGGGTCCGGCACGACTGACCCACAGGAGGCACTGGCGTAGGGCCGAGCGTCCAGCCCTAGGGCGGCAGGCCTGAGAGAACGAGGGTAACCTGCACGCTCCCTTCCCTGGAGCGAGCCTCTGCCTGAGTGGCCTTGCACGGTGACAGGGCTCCCGGCATTTCTGAAAGTCTTTGGCCCCCTCTTCTGGACAATCCACGGCCCAGCTGCCATTTCCTGAACACGCAGAAGAGCCTGTAACACAGAGACAGAAACTGAACACTCATTATTGGTTGTGGTTTTTGGTAATCCTGGCTCTGACACCCTTGGAATTGACCGTTTACTCCTCAGAGGGACGAACTCCGTGACCCAGCAGCCTGACCGTTGGGACTGTGGACGGGCCCCTTTGGCTGTGCCCTTCTCTCCATGGACGTTCAGAGCGTTGTGCGTCCTGTCCCAACAAGAGAGTAAAAACATTTTTAAACTAAAGTTTCTAGTTGCAATCATGCTATCAGGCTTCAGCTCAGAAGGGGAGGCCCCAGGCCCACGATTTTTCCTTGTCTGATAGAAGCCAGGGAGATAGATGCCAGCGAAGGGCCTGTGTCCGTATGGGCTCACAGCGCCCAAACTGCTGAGGCTGCTCGGAGCGCTGGGGCTGGGTGATGCCCATGTCAGGCCACAGTGAAATCCAAATCCATCAGAGCACACAGGCCCTGGAACTTTGTAAGGCCGGATAATGATCCCAAAGACGTCCGAATCCCTGAAACCTGGACTATGTTACCCTAGATGGCCCAAAAGCCTCCGCTGATGTAAGCAGATGATCCGTTGGGGAGATCGCCCTGCAGTAGCTGGGCGGGCTTCGTGTTGTCATCAGGATTTTTACCAGAGGGAGGCAGAGGGGATGTGACCACAGACAGAGGCAGCCGTAGGACAGAGCGACAGAGGGAGGGATCTGAAGACTCTGCACTGCTGGCCTTGAGGACGGATGAAGGGGTCATGGGCAAAGGACACAGGGAAGCTACAAAAGGTAAGGGAACGGATTATCCTGCAGCCCTACCAACCCGTTCTAGAAAGTCTGACTCCCGGACTGTCAGAGAGGAAACAGGCGTTGTTTCAAGGCACTGAGTTGGCGGTCACTGGTCACAGCAGTGATCAGACACGAATGCTGGCAGTGATGGAAGCTTTGCTTGCGAAGAGGAGAGACAGAGTTTCCACTGCCTGTTCGCGACGCAGGCTCGGCAGCCTGATGCTGGTGCCCAGGCACTGTGCCCCGAGCACACCTCCGTGCTAACACACTCTGTACTGACCTCCTTCGACTTATGGGAAGGAGCAGAAGAGACGCAGAGACTCTTCTAACCTGAGCATATTTATTTATCTCTTCATTGAAAGCCCTTTGGACCCACTTATCCCTGAACGTGAACTTGAGACTCACACAAATAAGAGTCTTTCGTAAAATGCTTTCCACAGCATAGGATTCTCAGGGGCAATTCTCACAGCATAGAAGGCAGGGGGAAATTCATATAGTGACAATAAAATACAACATCACGTGCTTACCATCATCTCATCCTGCCTATCTCATTGATTAAATATAAATATTACTCTAGGAGCGCCTGGGTGGCTTGGTTGGTTAAGTGTTCGACTTCAGCTTAGGGCATGATCTTGCAGTTCGTGGGTTCAAGCCCCACGTCGGGCTCTGTGCTGACAGCTCAGAGCCTGGAACTTGCTTCAGATTCTGTGTCTCCCTCTTTCTATGCCCCTCCTGGACTCATGCTCTCTTTCTCTCTCTCTCTGTCTCACAAAAATGAATGAACTTTTTTTAAAAAGGTTTTATTTTGAGAGAAAAGCAGAGAGAGCGCAAGTAGGGGAAAGGCAGTGAGAGAGGAGAGAGAGAATCCCAAGCAGGCTTCACACTCTCAGTGCAGAGCCCGATGTGGGGCTGGAACTCCTAAACCGTGAGATCACGACCTGAGCAGGTATCAAAGGTCAGCTGCTCAATGGACTGAGCCGCACAGGTGCCCTAGGAAAAAAGCGTTTTCCAAGCCACTCACTTACTACCAAAACTCACTTTCCCAGAACATACTTCTCTTAAAAACACAGAAACTTGAAAGGAATAAAACCCCAGGTAAAGATTCCCAGAGGAAAGAAACAGATTATAATTCCCTAATATGGCCTTTAGCAAACACTCACTTGAATTTGGCTGAAAGATGAGAAAACTCATGGCAGGAATAATTATTAACAGATCTGTGTCTTCATTTGAACGTGGCAATGAAGAAAAAGGAGTATTTTCTCACTGCTGAAGAGCCCTTGAACCCCAGGTCAGTGTTCAACCAGTGCTGTGGTTTTAGGAACCAAGGTCAGATGGTCAGACGGCTGGGGGCGGAGGGAGGGAGCCAAGTGTCAGAACAGCAAGGACGCAGTTCCTTCCCCCTGTTCCTTAAGCCTCAAAGGTACACTGCAGAAAGCAGATCTTCTCAGCCCCTGGCTCTCCTTGCTGCTTGCCTGTCGACCCCACCATGCCCCCCAGGGCCAGTGTGTAAGGAATCCATCCACCTGGACAGGAAAGACAAGGGCAGGCGGTGGGGAGGAGCTGTGTGTGGAGCAGGGCTGGGGTCCTCGCTGTGACCGGTGCTGAGGCATCCCCACACATAGAAAATTAAAAGACCATAGCCAGCCATGTGCTTCTGAACACCCAGTGACCCCCCTCACACAACATCACATCCCTGTTGGGAAGGATTGTATTTACCAAGATGAGAGAGAGGGAGACACAGAATCGGAAGCAGCTCCAGGCTCCGAGTTGTCAGCGCAGAGCCAATGCGGGGCTCGAACCCACGGACTGTGAGATCATGACCTGAGCCGAAGTCCGATGCTTAACTGACTGAGCCCCCAGCGCCCCCGATAACACTACGATTCTATGCTCTCACCTCATCTTTTCTGGATGTCTCTCAAGCTCTAACTTCTGGTCCTCTGAACACAGTATTTAATAAGCAGTGCACAGCCGGCGCTTCCCTTTGAGATGGCTGGTTGATCTTCCTCATGAGGGAGACGTTCTGGCGCAGCCACTGCAGTTCTGCTCACAGACAGGAGCAGTGGACGCGGGGCCGAAACCATGTCAGCCCACGGTCCCTCTCAGTCCCTTTCCCACTTCCTGGCATGTTCTGACTGATTGTTCTATAGTGAGACACACCCCCTCAGAGCCGTTTACCCCAAATCCCGAGAGATGATGCTAATGGCAGGAAGCTTCCAGATGGGCTCCAGATCAGAGCCAGCCACTCTAGGCAAGTCTACTCTCAGGCCCTCCCACCTCCCCCCTCCAGCGTCTCACTCCACCTTGCTTTACTTTTTTTCCCCTTCCAGACTGATCTATCTGCTTTTGCTGAGTCCTTGGTGAATACGGCCGAGTCAGAGGTCTCAAACCTAAATATCCTACATGAAAGTGATCTGCGTGTCCAGAGCGGGATCCCTCAACCCCAGCCCCCAGGTGTTGGAGACAGGATGTGGTTGGCCCAGTCTGGGCTCGGGGTCTCCTCTTGGCTGCCCTCCCCCTCCACCGCGGCTGACACAGGATTAAGTTACACACAGACAGCCACCCTAACGGTGTGAGAACATATACCAAGAGATTAAGAAGAAAAAACAGAGCCAACATACAATTATCTAATTGTCTACTTTTTTTTGGTGGGGGTGGGGTGGGGAGGACTGGTAGCCATATCAACTGAAAACTATTAAGAAGAAAGATAAATTAATCTTAATTTCACATCTATGGTCCTCGTAGATGGTTAATGAGAAAGCTCATCCCTTTTATGGATTTTAGAATTTAAATAAATAAACGTGTCTGGGGTTAGCGGACAAATAGCAGGTGCTCCGCTGGCCCACTGGGGTGAGGGAGGCCACGGCTGGACCCTGATAGCCCTCTCCCTCCACCACGTGGTCAGCAAACACAACACACTGGCTTTTTGTTGTTGTTTTAATTTTTTATTAATTTTTGAGAGACAGAGCAAACAGGGCAGGGTCGGAGAGAGAGAGAGAGAGAGATACAGAACCTGAAGCAGGCTCCAGGCTCTGAGCTGTCAGCACAGGGCCCAACACAGGGCTTGAACCCATGAACTGTGAGATCATGACCTGAGCTGAAGCCAGCCACTTAACCAGCTGAGCCACCCAGGTGCCCCTACACACTGGCTTTTTGAGGGCAAACCTTCAGGGCTCCTGTTTCCACTTTCAGTCTTCTCTTTGCCGTAATCCAGTCAATGCAGCCTTCCAAAATGTTAATGAATAAAAATAAAATGTAAAGCCTAGAGAGAAACTTCATCTTTTGAAATTCAGCACTAAATTCACAACCCCTCCCCACCAGATGATTTATATGTGGACAGTAAGCCATAAGATCGTGATGTCCCTTGAAGGGAAAAGTAGAATCATTTCAAAGGAAATAAAATAAATAAACGTGAGCTGCTGTGGAAGAGGAAGCAAAGCTACCAGGTCGCAGGGAGCTCGGGGGCCGTGGGAGCTCTCCGAGGGGATCTCCGCTCTTAGCCCGACCTTGTGGGGTCTGGAATCTCAGAGCCAACAAGGGAAGTAATAATAAACACAGGGTTGAAGACAGAGTCAAAATGCTTTGAAGATCTGGTGTTTTGTGTCTGCAGAGACGAGTAAAGAAACAGCCCTTCTCAGATCACTTTCCTCATTAAGACCATGTGACCCTGAACTCCCCAACATTCTCTGAGGCACTCAGAATGGGGCGGCGGAAGCCAGCTTCGGTAGGCAAGGTGTTCGGAGCCGTATAGACAAAATACTCCAATACAGACCAAAACTGAAGGCAAACAGTTTATTAATGGGTGAAGTTTTAAGGAAAAGCAAAATAGGGGATAATGAAATACAAACACATGGCAGAACTTGGTAGCAGACTGACAATGGACCGGTCTATCTGGAGAAAACCTATAGGTCACCGTTGATGCTAAGAACATCTTAAATGGGTGAAAAGCAATTGCATTTTTTTATTCTGAAGACTCTGTTTGGTATAGCCCTAAACTTAAGTTACTCTCCTGTCTGGTTCTTTCATTTCTTTGTGTTGTAAGTAACTTTCAGGAGAAATAATGCCATTTGGAATCGATGTTTCTTTTTCCTGAAATGCATACAATGTCAGGTCACCATAAGAATGTTTCTGAGCTTCGCAAGAAGGGGTACATCAGTGAACAGAGCCAGGGCCATCTTGGGTGCGGATGATGGATACAGTTCAAACCTGCTGTCGCAGAACAGGATTTATGTAATCAACCTATGCAAGCGCGGGCTTCAGGTAGAGCCGCGCCCGAGGTACCAGGTCTTACTCTCTGCATTCCTGCCTTCCCTGGATTAGCAGGGACTCTCCTCTTGTTTCCGGCTGTGGCGGCATCTCTTATTTACCTGTCCATGTGTGCAGGGTGGGGCCGCGACCAGGAGCTGGGGTCTGTCTCCTGAGCCCGGGTGAAATCCTCGTCCCTGGAAGCGAATGTGTTGGAACAACAGGCTCCTGGCTCTGGGTGCCAGTGGGGAGTGCAGGTGGAGGGGCTCCCTTCGGGGGCGGGTGGGGGTGGGGAGTCCCTGACTCAGGTACTTTCCCCTACCTGCATTTCCCTCCTGCGCAGTGCCCGTCTCTCTAGCACTGCTCCAAGGCAAAGAGGCATGGAGGACTCTTCATTTCCCACTGCCCCCTCACCCTGTAGGACTCCTGATGGGCATCCTCAGCCTTCCTGATGGTTCGCCCAGCCTTGTTGCCACTCCTAGTAGATCGCCGGCGCCACTGTTCCTGACCTCTCAGCAGCAGGGGACTCTTGTGACACCTCACACCCCCTATCGCCCGCCCAGTGCCACCAAATCTTCCTGCTTTCCTTGCAGCCTCCCAGAATGTTCCGACTCCCTCTGACCACTGGACATGCACTTCTGAGCCCTGGGCACTCCCCTCTCCTACTCTCACCCACACCCTTGCCTGCTTCCTCCGTCTATATTCAGAAGACAGGATACACACAGACACTCCACACCTGGGCTGATGAGTGAATGAGCCGCCAGGGTGGACTGAGCACGCCCGCACTCTAAGTAACTCCTTCCAAACCTGGCCGGCATTGACCTCTGCAGGACCACTCAGGACACCCCCCCAGGGAGCTCCCCACCGCATGGCTTCGCCCCAGCTGGCCTGGAGGACCACCCCTGATCCTTTCTGAACCCGCACACCATTGCAGATGTGGAGTGGAATTCTGGAATTGTGGAATCCGTGCTTCATGGCTACTGGAGAGAACTCTTCTCCCCGCATCTTCCTCCATCCGCCCACTGACGGAGTGCAAATGTCCCGGTTTGGAAAACGATCCTTTCCCAAGTAATTATCACAGCTTTGTGAGCTGGCCCCAGACAGGTGCCATAGCAATGACACTAGTGGTCCCCACTGCTGGGGAAGCCTGGCCCCCAGAGTTCATGCCCTATTCCGGAAAATCGCACCTGAGAACCTGATTCCGGTCAACTACTTCAATATGTTATAAGTGAAAAAGCTACATTGAATTTCCACAGACAAATCACAGACAGCAATGCTTTCTTTAAAAATAAACACCATAGAGGCGCCTGGGTGGCTGAGTCAGTTTAGCATCTGACTCTTGATTCAGCTCCTCACAGTTCATGAGGTTGGGCCCCAGGTCGGGCTGGCTGCGGTCAGCCTGTCAGCCCAGAGATCACTTCGAATTCTCTGTCCCCCTCACTTTGTCCCTCCTTCCCTTGTGCTCTCCCAAAAATAAATATTTTAAATACATAAAAATAAAAATAAACAAAAAATAAACACTACAAAAATGTGTTTGATTTTTTGGGGTGTTTAAAAATAAAAGCACAAGTGAATAGTGACAAAATTCATTCAGAGCAAAGACCTTTTGAGTTTTGTGTCACGGCAGATTAACAAACATGAAACAACCCTTAAAAGACATTTTGACATGTAATTGTATCTTTCCTGACCATGTAAGTTATCGATTTTGTCATCAGCAACTGTCTAGACATAAAAAATTAAACTTTATTGCTCTATTTTAGTAGCTGTGAAAAAGAGAGAAATATATATGGAAAAACCTAACGTTCTTTTACAGCAAAGTGTTTTCCCCTATAAATGATACAGTACAGTTATGTATGTTCATGTCCATGCATATATGTGTGTGTGCCCTTTGACTTTAGATAGCACTGCATTCTTCTGTTAATATAACTTTATATGCTATACATGAGTTTGAAACTAAAAATATTAAGCATTGATATATAAAAAGAACAATAAACCCTTAAAAAAGAGGAAAAAATGAATAATAACCAGGATAATTTATGTATCTAATTTTTGTCTCGATTGTTTCGGTCAGATTTACTGCTTTGAGACTTTAACATGGACATATTCACAAGTGCTATAGAATTCCCATTTGATTTTCCATTTTAAAAAGTACAAGACTAAAGACAGAGAGAGAGCAAACCATAGGACACTCTTTTTAATTTTTTAAATGTTTTTTATTTATTTTTGAGAGACAGAGAGAGAGTGCGAGCAGGGGAGGGTCAGAGAGAGACAGAGAGGTACAGAATCTGAAGCAGGCTCCAGGCTCTGAGCTGTCAGAGCCCCAATGTGGGGCGCGAACCCACAAACCATGACATCATGACCTGAGCCGAAGTCAGATGCTTAACCGACTGAGCCACCCAGGCACCCCCATAGGACACTCTAAGTACAAAGAACAAACTGAGGGTTGTTGAAGGGGCAGGGGGATAGGCTAAGTGGGGGCTGGGCATTAAGGAGGGCACTTGTTGGGATGAGCCCTGAGTGTTGTATGTAAGTGATGAATCACTAAATTCTACCCTTGAAACCATTATTTCACTATATGTTAACCAATTTGGATTTAAATAAGTTAAAAAAAAAAAGTCTCACCAGAACCTAGGTCTGCTCTACACTGTGCAACATCGCCACCTAGCGGCCTTATCACTTCATTACACAGCAGCCCCCAAATTTCCCATGTTCAAGAGACAGGTTTTTAAATTTTTATTTATTTTATTTTGAGAATCTTATACTTATTTGTTTGTCTGTTTGTTTAGAGAAAGTATTTTTTAAATAGTAACAACCATTAAAGCTTTTCAATGTATATAACCCACAAGCAAAGACACCAAACCAGGATATTTACACATGTAGCACCCATCAAATACACCTTAACATTTTGTAAGGTGAGAATCATTACATTTCTGAAAAATCTACAGTGTTCCATTTCCTGAGGTTAAAGTCCCGTAGATTTCCTAAAGAACTTTACGTTAGACAGGAAAGTAGGAACTAGCCGTTAACCACCCAGACCAGATCTGGCAAAAAGCCAAAATGAGATTCATTCACTCATTCAACAAATTCTTGCTGAGTTGTAGCCAAATGCCGGGCACTGTGCCCATGACACACGTGACTGAGGCAGTCCCTGCCCTCAAGCAGCTTGGGGTCTGTGCTTGTGTTCTCCAAAGTGACTCCATGATAATGAACCACAAGTCATCAGGGTTAAAAGGAACACTCGCATGTAACAAAAGAAATGTAAGTTTCCGATTTATCTGTGCAAAGTAATGTTACTGAGTGATCTATGACCTTCTTAGCGTGTGTGGGTCTAAACTGCCATGAAACACAGCGATTACTCTGCACATGTCTATCCATTCCAAATTTAAGTTTGCTGTAAACACAGTGAATGCAGGTTTTACCGTTTCATATTCACGTGATTGTCTCTTGCAAACTTAAAGACAGCCAGAGCGGCCACCACTGCTATTCCTTCAAGTGCGGAAAATAAAAACATATTGGAGTAACACTCAAGAAAGTAATATCTAAGAGTAGATCTTAAAAGCTAAAATATTATGTCCAAGATGATGTTAATAGACTGACAGTGATCACTGCCTCACATGCCTTGGCTTCATGTGCCTTAGCGTTTCAAAAAGCGGTGCTTACAATTACTATCCACCCAACTTTAGACTGACCGTCTCATGTGATGCATGAGGTCCCCAGCAAGTCCACAGTGGCAGCAGACATGATCTCGGGTTTGGGAATCTCTGGGTCCGGCTAGAGGGCCAACTAAGCAAACACACTGTCATGCTGAATAGCTCATGAAGAGCGATCCTTTGAAAACACGACTGAGCTGGAAAGAGAGCAGAAGGAGACGTCCACCCAGACAGCAGAAGATGGTTCGAAAGTGACCACACAAACCTTTGCTGAGCACAAAATTCTTTCTGGCACAGACACAGAAAAGCAAACGAGTGAGTAAAGCACATAGCACGTTGGTGGTAAGTTCTATGGAAAAAAAAAGCCAGGAGGGGCAGGGCAGTGGATATGGAGTGAGCCCTGAAGTCACGATAGAATGGTCGGTAAAGGTTGCTGAAAAGCAGACATCTGGGCAAAATTCCTAAGCGAGTAAGGAAATAGAGTCAAGTCTGGAGAAAGGTTACACCAGGCAGAGGTCAGGATGGGTATAAAGCCTCACAGCAGGGTTCTCAGGAGCCGGAAGTTGGTCTGGAGGCTGAGGGCCGTGGGGAGGAGAAAAAGAGCACTGAATTGAGTGGGGGGCTTGTGCAACCTCGTAGATCCCAGAAAGGTGGCTTTCTCCCCTAATTTAAAAAAAAAAGGAATTCACCCACTTCTTCCACCCCTTCACCCTGGCCCCTGGCAACCATCCACCCAATCTGTTCTCTGCTAACAAAGAGCCCTTCTTCTTGGTGGTGGTGGTTTGGGGGGCATTCGGGGAGGGGTTAGATCCCACATGTAAGTGAAATCATTTGGTATTTGTCTTTCCCCATCTGACTGATTTCGTTTAGCATGATGCCCTCTAGGTCCATCCCTGTTGTCACAAATGCCAAGAGCCCCTTGTTGTTTGTGGCTGAATAATATTTTAATATCTCACTGTGTGTGTGTGTATATACATATGTATCACATTCCTTTTTCCATTCATCTGTTGATGGACACTCAGGCTGTTTCCACATCTTGGCGATTATAAATAATGCTTCAATGAACATGAGAGAAGATATCTTTTCGAGTTAGTGCTTTTGTTTCCTTCACATAAATGTACAGCAGCGAAAGTGCTGGATCATACGGCAGTTCTATTTTTTTACCTGTGAGGAACCTCCACGGAGGCTTTTCCATATGTCCCGCACATACGGGCCGCGCCAGGCTACATTCCCCCCAACAGCGGATGAGGTTTCCCTTTTCTCCACATCCTTGCCAACACTCGTTATGTCTTGTCATTTTGATAACGGCCAGTCTGAAAGGCGTGCAGTGACATTTCATCGTGGTTTTGACTGCATTTCCCTGATGAGGAGTGATGTTGAGCACTCTCATGTACCTGTTGGCCATCTGGATGTCTTTGGGAAAATGTCTAGTTGGATCCTCTGCCTGTTGGTTAATAGAAACGGTTGGCGTTTTCTGCTATTGAGTTTTAGTTCTTGTCCACAGCACGAGATGGCTTCTTGGTGTGGAAAACACCATCATCCTCTGCTCCACTCTGGTCAGGAAGTTCAAGAATTGCATATGACCGCTCAAATCTAGACCCTTCTCCTCTCCCTGTTCTTCCACCTCTGCTCTGCAGCTCTGGTGAGAAGCAGAGAGCGTTTGCTCCCTGCAGGTAGGATTTCCGTGCCAGGGGCCCCTTCCAGGCTCTCAAGAATTGCTTTGTTCCGGATATTGGGAGCAAGTCCTGCAAAACAAATTCGTGTCAACTGAAACCTTAGTCCATGGCCCACACCCGACACCCCTGGAATTCCCTGGGGTAGGAGATTGTGCCATCTGTGGAAAGTCGGAAAACCGCACGAGGAACCAGGAGTCTCGGTCTTAAGAGACTAGAGATTCTAGAACGTGAGAAATAGATTTGCCACAGTGGAGGATACGCTCCACCCTCACTTCATCGTCACATCCCCAAGTAGGCACCTACTGCTGTACACACCCCACCGCTGTGTGGCAGAAAGGATCCCAGAAGGCTCATGAGACTGGAATAACCAAACCTGCCTCTGAACTTGAACTCCCTCACCCAAAACGTTGTGACAAGGAGAATATCCCACCATCTCGCTACACCTGTTTCATGGTTGTCTTTTTTTAAAGCTAGAATTGAATGCAAAGAAGAGGTAATTGTCTTCTGAATCCAAGTTACACTCAGCCAGTGCTGATAAGCACTTGGCATGTGGCTCATCTTTCCCGGGTGGCATCCTATTGGACGGTCACAACAGCAGCGGTCGCCGGCCATGCCCACGGACAGAGGAGGACACTGCGTCTCCGCAGCCGCACCGCACCCCGGGTTACCCAGTGGCAGCTAGAACTTGCCCCGCCCTCCTGCTGCCAGGCTCCCTGGAGGACCCACAGCTCGCGCTTCCCGCCCCCGCGCGCACTTGACCCAGCAGGGACTGGCAGGCGATGCTCTCGCGCCCTCTACCACCCAGTTGACTTCCGGGGGCGGCTCCCCGCGGCCGGAGGCGGGGCTGCGCGTGCGCACACGGCGCCGCGGGAGTTCGTTCCCAGGATGCTGTGCGGCGAGCTCCCGAGAGGCGCCACGCGGCTGCGGTCGACGCCGCGGAGGAGACGCGTGGACTTGACGGTGTCCGTCGCCGGCGGTCCCCGCTGGGGCCGTGGATCAGCTTCTGCCCGCAGGCGGCCCTGCTCCAGGCCAGGCCGCGCGCGCTCCGGGAGACTCTGCGGCCGCCGGGGGCTGCGCGCCGGGATCCTTGCAGACTCCAGAGGAGCAGGTAGGGTCCCGATGGCTGGGCCGGGGGAGGGGGTGTGAGAACACGGGGCGGGGGCCTTGCTGGTGCACCGCCGCCCTGCGGACGGAGGCTGCGAGCCGTGTGGCAGAGAGCGCGTAAAACCAGCCTAATTACGTGAGAGCCGCGCCCACCAACCCTCCGGGAGCGCGGGGTGGTTTGGCCCCGGCGCTCGCTCCGCTCCCTGCAGCCCTCCGGCCTCTGCCCCTGCCGGCGCCTCGGAGATTCTGAGCCCCTTAGGGACATGTTTCAGGCCATAACTTAAGTTTTTAATGAGCCGTCTGCGGCAGCATTCGAACATCTGTTGAAATTTCCGCCCCAGATTCATTTCCGTGATGGTAGTCGTGGTTCCTTTCCTTTGTCTGGGTTTCCTTCTGGGATCACATCTCCAGTGTTCTGTCCCCTGGTTCCTTCAACTGTTGCTTCGGCCATCGCCTAAATGCTTCCATTCCTTGAGGCTCCCTCCTGAGCACCAGGCCACCTGCTTCCCGGACACGGCCCCTTGCAAGCCGTGCGGTGATCTCAGGCTCCACACGGTCCACCACAGGGTTGCTCCTCTGTCTTGTGTTCCTGACCTCACGGAAGGAGAACGTTCACCCAGCTGTCGGGCTCCAAACCTAGTGGTCGTGCTTCAGTGCATCCTCCTCCGTCCCAAAGAGGTTATTCATCCATTTATCTTCTTTAGAGCCCTCCGCATCGCATCCCTAAATTACTGTAGCTGCCCCCTTGCACTGCAATTCATCTGTATTACCCCGCGGCGATCTTTTCAAACCGTGTTATTCATGTTAATTCCACAGTTAATAATTCAGTGCTTTCTATCCTGCAGGATGAAATCCAAACCTTGTTGCACTATACTTAAGACCATGGTCTGTCTGACCCCTTGCCCTCCATTTTTCCTTGGATTGGACGCTTTCACCAGCATTGCACACTTCATTCCAACCACACAAAAATACTGAGCTTTCTGAACTAGCCATAGGGCATCAGGCATCAACATCAGTATTTCTCAACCTCCATGCCATATGTGTCTTGGGCCAGATAGCTTTTTGTAGTCGGGGCCTTGTCTGTGCAATGAAGGCTCTTTAGCACCATACTTGGCCTCTACCCACTAGATGCCAGTAGCATCTAGATTTTATCAAATGTCCCCTGAAAAATAGTGTCCAGTTGTTCTCAACTGGCATATGCATTTATAAATGCTGTTCGTTTTGCCTCTGTACATGTCTGAAAGATCATCCCAGTTGGAGAGTATGTAGTGAGTGAATGACAATAAAAATGAAACAAACCGGAGAGTGGGACATTTTACAAGACAACTGATCTTATCTCTTCAAAAAAATCAATGTCAGTTACCATATAGGACAAATCATTAGAAATGAAGAGTGTCAAAAACTGTAGATATGTGGATAAATATAATTTTTTTTTTACCTTTTTAAAATAAATTCTTGGGGCATCAGGGTGGCTCAGTCCTTTGGGAGTCTGACTTTGGCTCAGGTCATGATCTTGTGGTTTGTGCATTCAAACCCCATGGCAGGCTCTGTGCTGACAGCTCAGAGGCTGGAGCCTGCTTCGGATTCTGTGTCTCCCTCTCTCTCTGCCTCTCCCTTGCTTGTGTTCTATGTCTCTTACTTTCAAAAATAAACATTAAAAAATAAGTAAATAAAATGAATTCTTGATAATATACTGTTTAAGCAAAAATAATACCAAAGTAGGATACTATAATAAAAATATAATAACAGGAAAAAAAAGTGTGATAATAGCACAAAAGATTGGAGGATTAAATGAAAATATATTACAAAGTTATTATGATCTAAGTGAATTATACCATTATTTCAGAGTAAACAGTAATAAGTTAAAGATGCATAATTGGGATACCGTAATTTATAATAAATACATATTTGGTCTTCATCACATTTCTGACACAGACCTTCTAAAACCCTTGGAATTTCCTAAGGGATGAGAGTAAAAAAGATGTCTTTTGTTATGTTTAATCAGGTGACTTTGGAAAGCACCAAGAATGGGACCTGGTTGCCAGGGAACCCACGTGATTAGAGTGTGATTAGAAAGTTGGAACTTGGGGTCCTGCTCTCCTCAACCTCTGGGGAGGGGAAAAGGCTGGAGGTTGAATCCATTACTAATGGCCAGTTGATGCAATGAATCGTGCTTATGTCATGAAGCCTCCATAGAAACCCGAAAGACAGAAAGCTTCCAGCTTGGTGAGTACATGGGAGGTCAGGGAGATGTCTTGGAGAGGGCATAGAAACCTGTGTCCTTTCCCCAGAACTTGTCCAGCTAGCTTTTCCTGAGTTCCTTTTGTAATAAGCCAGTAATAAGTAAAATGCTTCTCTGAGTCCTGTGAGCCACTCTAGCAAGTTAATTGAACCCAAAGAGATAGTTGTTGGAGTCTGGTCTATACCCTGTAGGTCAGAAGCACAGGTGACAACCTGGGCTTGTAACCCATGTGTGAAGTGGAGGGGAGTGGACAGTCGTGTGGAGCTGAGTGACTGTGTGCTCTGACAGTGTCTCCAGGTAGACTGTGTTAGAATTGACTTGTATATTGTAGGACACCCTCCTGGTGTCAGAGAATTGCTTGTTGGTGTCGGAAAACTCACACATCTTGATTGGAATTAGAATCATAATAATATAAATTGAAGCACAACCATTGAAAATTAAAGTGGTACAAATAAAAACTATATCAGAAAAAATGGGATCATAAAATACAAAATCAGTTCAAAAGAATACAGGAACAAAGAAGAAAGAAAAATAGGAAGAGATACAGCAAATGAGAAAGATGATCTATTTAAAGCCAAACATGTCACTATATTTATATTAATTGTAAATGTCCTAAATACTCCCAAATAAAATATGGACATTATGAAACTTAATGAAAAGCAAGACCTAATCATATGCTATATATAAGAAATGGATTTTAAATCTAAAGACATGTAGGTTAAGCATGAAGGATGGAACAAAAGAAGATAAACTTTGCAAATTCCAAAGTAAGATCTGCTAGAGCGGCTACGAAGATTGGACCAAGGAGAGTCCTTGATGAGGAACACTACTAATGAGAAAGATGGAATTTTCATAATGATAAGATCAACTACCTTATCTACATAACTATCCTACGTGCATATGAATCCAATAAGAAAGCTTCAAAAATATATGAAGCCAAATGTTGTTGGATGTGAAAGGGAAAAAGTAGAGAAATCCACAATTATAGTTGAAGATTTTAACTGTTCTCTCTTCTTCCAAAAAGACTTGAAAATTTGAAACTTGAAAAACCTCAAAGTTTTTGGTAGAAATCATTACCGTAAACAGCCACCGACACCAGAGAAGACCTGCCAGTAGATATTTTTCATATGATTATGCCTCTTTTCAAAGAATTTGCACCACTTCAGAAATGTTTTTATTTGTAACCCAAAGAAGATCATCCTATTTTTTCTGCCTATTCAGTTATAGAGATTATTACCAAGTAATGGCTCATTACCGAAGGTTATCCTGGGTCAAAGCAAAACACATCCAGAGTTGGAGAGTAATCAATCCACACGCATGCACAATATATTTGTTCACTAAATGGTTATGGGACATACATTATGATGTTTATACACATTTGTTCTATATTTATCACATGGAGGCTTACATACTGAATTTCAATTATTCCACATTCACGGGGGATAAGTCAACATTACACTTCCATTTGTACTTACTACAAAAAGGTTTTCTTTGAGGTTTCACAGAGAAATAAACATAACACTGTTGGGAACAGAGGTTTCTGCCCGAGCTTCAGAGATTGATTTCTTTTTCTTCCCAATCATCACGTAGCACAGGGTTCTAGAGTGGTCCTTCTGGCCCACACGTGAGGGAGGGGAGGGGATCACAGCCCTGTGGGCGGCCTCCCCTTCCCTTTGGGAGCTCTGAAGGAATATCGACGCTTGCTGTGAAGGTGTCGGACCATTTGCTTCTGATGATTATCTGACGTTTCAGGGAACACCAGCTCATCTCTGTCTAGACCTGTTTTTAAACAAATAGAACAATAGCATCTTTTAAACTGTTAAAATGCCCCCTCATCCATTAATTTCACATTAATCTCACAATAAAGGAACTGCACAAACATCACAGTGCTCCCGTGTTTAAAAGTTAAAACTGGATGCTTATGGCATCCATTACCCATTGTCAAGAATAGGAATGGAGCATAATGAACAGAATTTAAGGTTCAGTTTAAGCGTGCTTGAAAAATACATCTGTGCTGACTTAGATCTCTAAAGCATCATTTCTTGAAGAGAGAGCCACTGCATTAGTGTCTTTCCCCTTTGATTGGCCCTCACATGTCTATACTGGTTTTCTCCTATGAGATTTTTGTGGCTTGAGGGCATCAGAATGTTTTGCTGTGCTGCAGGGAAAAATGTAAAGTGTGCTTCTTTCTGTATATAAAACAATTACAATTACTGTAACAAAGCAAAGCATTTTGGAGGCCCACTACAGGAGAATCAGCCTCTACTCTCCAATTCCTCTGATCTTAGAGGAGGATGCAAGTCTTCCTCAGACCCCTAGGAGTCCAACGCCCACTCTAGTTTATAGTTTTTAATATCTAGAAATAGACTGTCACCCAGAAACCCTCAAAACTGCCGTAGACTTCAAAAAGGAAGTAAGACAGCTTGTTATGGATTAAATTGTGTCTCCTCCTAAAAGACACTGATGTCCTAACCTCTGGTACCTGTGAATGTGACCTTATTTGGAAGTAGGATCTTTATAGATGATCAAGTTAAGATGAAGTCACTGGGGATTATCTCTCACAGCCTTCAAAGTGAACAAACTGAGACCCTGATCTCAGACCTGTAGCCTCCAGGATGGTGGGGCAATGAATTTCTGTGCTTTAACGCTCTAGCCTATGGTCATGGCAGCTCCACCAGATTAATACTTAGCTACACTCCGCATTCCATCCTATCAATAAAATATAAAAAGAGAAACGAATCCACGTGGCTTTTTTCATAGCCCAAATCTGCTAGAGTCTAAAAACACAGTGGGGGAAGTTGAATTAGGGCTGGGCTAATGAAGCTCATGAGACTGCTCTCAGCACATGCGCTGCAGCAGGGCGCTCTAGACCCTCAGCAAGCTGGAGAGCGACCAAGTCTTCACAGTGAACGCTGTGCGTGGTGATCTGTATTTACAGGCGCTCGTGTCCAACCATGCCGGGTCAGTCCTGCTGAAAAGTAACTGGAGAGCACCAGAAGTAAATGTTTTATCTACACAGATGGGCAAGGGTGCCGGAGAGCCACTCTGCCGCCAGCGCATCGAATCAGTGTCACGTTCTCCCTCGCTCACTCTGCGACACTGGGCTGTCAGCTAGAGACATGGGCTCTTAGAAGTAGTTCTGAGAAGAAGTTGTTTCTTACTTGTCATCTTATTTTTGAAATATATTAATCTAATTGTCTCCAAAAGCAAAACATTTAGGGATCCTTCACTATTCAAGGGTCGAACCTAAAATAATAAAAAGTAAGATTACCATTTCAACAAATACTTTTAAAAATTGTTATAAGCCTCTTTGCTTATATATAAAGTATTAATTATTAAAATATTCTATGTAAGCCCCCCCAAAATAGTATAGTCCCAAAACAAAAACAAAACACAATACAACAAAAATACCAGTCAAAGGGAATGGCTGGTGTTACAAACTCACATGAATAAAATTTCAGAAACACGAATATCATAGGTTAAAGAAACCTGAAAATTACTAACAAATACATTCAATTTTTAAATTAACTTAAAAATTAATTAGTAATAAAAAGTTATCTTCAGAAGATTCATCTGCCTGATGAATTCGTTTTATCAGTTAATGGGACTGATTCACAGAACGGTGGAAGGTTTTCACGTCTTAGTCATTGGGTAGTCCTCACAAGAGCTTTTCCTGTTGCCGATGTTGTTTGAAGTGGGACAAAGTCTCACATAATTGTAACTACTTTTTTCATCCTATTCCTGTATAAACTTTTTTGATACATAGTTTATACTATGTGTACTATGTAGAAATATCCCAAAATTGAATTATTCTTAAATCTGCACTGATCTTTTCTTACAAAATGGCAGTTTTTCACTTTAAAATTTTTATCCATATTTAAAATTCTTTGTAGTAAAGATACAAAAATTTTATTGTAATCTGTAAAACCCTGGGATTCTTAAACACAGCTTTGGTGATTTACTTTTTATTTTCTTTAACCCTGTAAAATTTTTCATGGGATGCAGTAATACTAAGTGAAAATTAGTAACAAAAGTAACTAAATGTGGGACATATATTTACATTACATATGTAAATACATATAACTGTACTGTTTGTTTATATCATGACAGTCCCACTTTATATAATGCAAGTATGTATCACAAAATCGCTTTTGTACTAGTAATAAAATTAACCAATTTGGGTTTTGGAGTGGATTTTTTAGCCTCCAAATTAGTAAATACACATTGACAAGTACAGTAAATACACAAACAAATATTCCTGCTTCCATATTCAGTCAGTGATTCATTAGTCACATGACCTCAACGTCGGATCACCTTCTGGAGGGGGACAGTCTGGATCCACTCCATGGAGTTTACGTCAAAGACGTCCACCGCATTTTCACTGTACACAGAGAGGTACGGGGCATTGTAACCTGGGAGGTGGGGAGGAGGTGACAGCAAGTTTGGGCTTTAGGATGCGTTTGTAACTGGAATGTTTATTAAAGTAATTATAAACTCACATGCAGTTTTGATAAATAATAAAGATCTCTTGCACACTCTGCCCAGCTCCATCCAATGTAATAGTTTGCAAAACTGGGATACTGACATTGATCGACTCAAACTACCCATCTTAGGCAGATTTCCCGTGTGTGTGTGTGTGTGTGTGTGTGTGTGTGTGTGCTGGTCTGTACAGTGTTACCAGCTGGATGGGTTCAGGTATCCACCACCAGACTCAAAATACAGACTGTATGCCACTACAAGTATCCCTCATGGGCCCTTTTACAACCCCCCCCCCACTTCCCCCTTCTTCCCTAACTCCTGGGAATCAGTAATCTGCCCTCCATGTCTAAAGTTTTGTCATTTCAAAAATGTGTATAAATGGAATCACACAGCATTCATTATAAATTGTATCTACTGAGTCTGATACATTAAAAAACACTTCAGATTAGAAACCTGAGAGAGTCTAATTGTAGTATTGTAATTCTGTAGTTGCTGCCTCACATCTGTTTTTTAATATGGTTACAAAAATAAAAACAATAAATAAATGATGCACACTGGTCACCTTTTAGAGTAGAATACAAACAGTAAAAGTCTAACAAAAAGGTTTCTAACATTTTCATCTAACAGCAGCTTTAAGTAACTGCACAACATTTCAAAATCTGGCTCCTAAAGTAATTCAATTCACAGCAAGTGTATAGCATAAGATTAGGAAAGTCTATGTGGAGAGTGAAGTTAACGAACAAAGCAGTGAAAACCTGCAGCCAGTAACATTTTTGGAACTCTGTATTAATAATAATTTATAATTCTCACCTCTCAACATGGATGTCTCCCCATTAAAACAACAGCAATATAACCAACAATCCTTCCTATGCTACTGGTTTGCCAATCTTCTCCCTTTTCTCTTGGCCGATCTCTTAAGAGTGTCATTCACCTTTCATGCCCCCAACTTCTCAGCCCTACCCACACCTCAGTCCAGGCACACCTTGTGCCTTAACTCCTTCATTAAAACTGCTCTAGCTGCAAATCACCAACCACCAATTGTTGCTGAAAGCAGCAGACACATTTCAGCCTGTCTTGCTGACTGCTCAGTGACACTCACCTCCCAGAATTCGCCTTTGTGGGCTTCATTCCCTTTGACCGCCCCTCTAATATTTGTGTTTCTTGGTTCTCTGACCCGTGTCCTCTTGTGTATTTACTCTCCCACTGGCAGTACAAACCCAGCATGTCCAAGGAATCAGGCGACAACATCAGAAACAAGTAATCCATTTTAGCAGGGCCACAAGTAGATGGCCAGACGTCACGTGCCCCAGTGTGCTTCCACATGACATACACAGTGTTGTCACGAAGTATTCTTAGTAAAAGTCTTTAGAGCTCTTTCTCAGCTACAGGAAATTTAGGATATAAAGGAAGAAGTTAAAAAGCACCATGAGGAAGCAGATCCAGATTGTGAAACACCCTGTAGGACAACAAATCAGCGGCATGGAAGACCATTCAAGATTAGATGATGTTTATGATACAGCAATAATATGCAATATGCAGACCTTCTCCAAATTTTGGTGGCAAGAAATACATTGTCAAGAGAGACATCTTTGTGATAATCAGGAATACTTAAATAGGGACTATGTATTGGATGGGAACAACCATTGGTAACTTCTCCAGGGGTGATAAGAGCAATGTGGTCGTATGAGAAAATGTCCACATTTTTAGAGATAAAATGTAAAATGTGTTGAGGCAGAACAACAATGACTTCTAGGATTTGATTTAAAACATTTCAACAACACAGCAAAGAAGTAAGAAGTTAAATGACGACATCCTTCGTCCCTTGTCCAAGTCCACCCTACCTCGTGTGTTATTAGTAAATATCGGCATCCACTCACGTGCTTAAATTGGACATCCCAGAATCATTACTGGTTCTCTGTACCTCAGCTTCCACTTACAATCAAATGTAAAGTTTTGTCAGTTATATCTCTTCAATATTACTCATATTCTTTCCACCCAAACTCCTTCTGCCTTACACAATTTTACTACACAGTTTCTACAATGACTTCCAAATTGGTCTCGTGGCCTCCAGTCTCACCTTACATAGTCTTTAACCATTGGAACCGAGGGATTTTTCTGAAATGCACATCTAACCATGTCAGTGCCTACAAAACACCGTCTGTAGTCTGGCTCATGAGTATCCTCCAGCTCCATCTCTTCAACTGTCCTCTTGAACTCCATGCCTGAAACACTGAACCTTATTACAGTTCCTCACAAAGTGCAGTGTGGATGGCCTGTTCCAGTTATGACAGAGAAGATGATATTGGGCATGTCCTGCCACCATCAATAATTATAAAACTGGAAAAAATATATGAAGTAACTATTTTTAGGTATTAGTATACAGTGCAGGATTAACATCCCTAAAAAAGGAGAAAGACATGTGGTCTTTCTCTTGAAATTATGCCCCATGCAGAGCCCCAGCAGAGAGTGGAAGTTTTTCTGGGCAGAAGAAACAGATTCTGATGTGTCTGGAATTTGCAAGGCAGAGTACACAGAGGAAAGAGCCACCAAACAATGCATCCCAGACATCTGCACATCAGTTCCCTGGCCAAATCCAAAGTTGCTCACAGACAGAGCAAAACTCCATGAGACCTGCTCAGAGCACTGAGTGATGAACAAGTAATTTTATAAGTAGTGCAGAGCTGGAAAGATGATAGATTTCTGACCTAGACAGACATTGGTGAAAACCCTAAGCATTCAGCTGAGACCCCAGAAAAGGCCATTCTTGAGGAGTGAGGACTAAAAGGAAAGCTAAAATAGGCCTACCCTAACAAAGTCAAAAGCTATGCCTCAGCAAAACCAAGGTGGTCCATCAATAAATTATTTGTCAAAACAAAATATACAACACTCTCTAGAGAAATACATAATACAGTCCAGAGTCCCTATGTCATAGCATTCATAATGTCCAAAAAAGGATAAAAAAATAATAAGATGTAAAAAAAGCAGGAAAGTATCATTTTAATCCAGAAAAAAAATCAATAGAAATAGACCCACAGATGAGCTGTATATTGGAATGATTATAAATAATAATTATAAATAGTTTAGGACTTTGCAAAAATATAAACAAACATATTGGAAGATAGAACAATTTCACTAAATAATTGGAAATTTCAAAAAATGAAATTATAAATGGAAGAATACAGTATCTGAAAGGCTTAATTTCTAGATAAACCAAGGGAAAAAAGATCAGTGAAATTGAAGATGGAGTCACTTGAAATTATACAAACTGAAGCAGAGGAGTAAAAAAGGGGATTAAAAAAAAATAAACCTCAATGACCTGTGCAACGAAAATCAAGAGGTTGAATAAACGTGTCATTTGGTCCCCAGAAAAGAGAAACTAGGGTTAGAAAAACTTGTGAATATATCCCTAAAAGTTTTCCAAAATTAAAGATTATCAATCTTCAGATCCGAAAAGTTCTGAAAACTCCAAGCAGAATACAAACAAAGGAAACCACATGTAAGCCCATCATAGTCAAACTGCTGAAAACCAAAGATTATCAGAAACTCTTAAGAGCGGCTAAATAGAAAAGACATAGATTTCTCATCAGATTTCTCACCAGAAGCAATGGAAGTCAGAAACAATAGAATGATGTTTTTAAATAAGTGTTGAAAGACAAAAACACTTCTCACTTCTTCAGCTGGCCTTCCCTGACCCACTGGCTTAGATCAAGCATCCTTCCTGTGAAAAATGGTGCTCCCCTATCATAGTACGTGCTTAATTAGTGGTCTCATCTCATGATTAGAACCTCCATGTGGACACAGACTCGTCTTATGTTTAATATCATAACTCAACCCTTGGCAGAGTGAGTTGCTCAGATTAAGTGCTCGATACTATTCTCCAAGGAATAAAAAAGGCTGTATTTAATTTATAAAATGATGCCCTGCCTCAATAAACTATGAAATGAGCTAAAATTATTTAGGAACGTTGTATGTATACTTTACATAAACTAAGCTTTCTAAAAGGCACAAAAATAATACAGTAACTATTTCTTATGGTTAACTAACGATTTTGATTTTCAGTGACCATGAAGATAACCTATTTAGGAGCCTACAAAACGCAACCATTTGGATTAAGGATATATTCAATGTAAATTTCTCTATGAATATAGTAAAAGTCAAGAGCTAAGTTGATCACATGTATGACTTGGATGTAACTTCATTAGAGCTATTCCACTTAAAAAGACAGAAAAACCAAAATCTTCAATGATGTTGTTTTCAAAAATAAAGCCTGTTGTTAACATAGAGAATACGGAAAGGTCATTTTTAAAGGAAAGATGCAGAAAGAGAAAGGAACAAATCGTAAGGGAGCCTTACGGCAGTAGGTTGGCGTAGCCGGCCACAGGAGCTCAGCCGGCCTGGATCGGAGGCCCCTGCTGTCGGTGTAAATCCCAATGCTCGTAAAACATAACAGATACTCAATACTGGAGATCTCCACTGCGCAGAGAGCATCCTCTGGTTGGTGAGCAATAAATGACAGCGTCGGGTCCTGTGAGTGCAGCATCCTGTACGGAATCCCTTCTCTCTTCAAGGGGTAGCGCAGGAATCCCGACTGGAACCCCACACAGAGCTGCTCACTGAGGATGGCCATCCACTGGACCCTGGCGGGGATCTGGAGCTCTTTAAATTTCCGGTGAGAAATTTCCTTGCCCTGAAACAGCTCATAACAAAAGATTCGGCTTTTCCTTGCTACACAGAGGCATACGTGGGCCCCCTGGCACACCGTTCCAGAAGTCATTGTTTGGCACCCTTTGGTCTCTTCCAGCTTGTGAGTGTCAGCGTTGCGCCCGTCCAAGGCTGACATGGGGAACAGCTGCACGTGGCGGCTTCGCCCGGAGATCACTGCAACCAGCTGGGCGCGGGGGATGAGCTCAATCTGCCGGACCTTCTTCATGACTCCAACACGAATAATTTCTACGCAAATAAATAGAAGTCATCTTTAAATTCAAAATAATCTCTGTTTGTTTGGGATGTTCTCTCGATTTTACCCAAAAGCAATTGGAAAAGGTCCAGTTAAAATGATCTCATGAATCTTAATGTCATTAACTTGAATGAGTTCTTTACAAATAAAATGGCAAGTCACTTTCAAATTAGCAATGTCTTCTTATTTTAAGATTTTTGTAAAGAGGTATAATTGAGGTACGCCATTATCCTAATTCCAGGTGCACAACAGAATGACTCAATATGTGTATATTCTGCAAAAAGAGCACCACAACAAGCCTGGCTAACATCCAGCACCAAACATAGTTAACAAACGTTTTGTTCTTATGGTGAGAATTTTTAAGATCTACTCTCCTACCTTCTTGGCATCTTCCAAATCTGCAAAACAGTGTTTTTCACTATAGTTACCATGCTGTACATTATACCACCAAGACTCATGCATTTTATTATAACTGGAATGTTGTGCCTTTTGACCCCATTCATCCATTTTGCACCCTCCCTCCCCCACCTCTGGCAAACACCTTTCTGTTCTCCGCTGTTTCGTGTGTGTGTGTTTTCCTGGGTGGTTTTTGCTTCTTTTTTTGCTTGTTTAGATTCCACATATAAGTGCATCATACAGTATTTGTCTCTGATTTATTTCACTTAGCATAATACCCTCGAGCTCTGCCCATGCTCACAAATGGAAAGATGTCCTTTTTATGGCTGAATAATATTCCATTGTATCCGTACGCCACACTTTTTATGCAGCATCCACTGATGGACACGATTTCCATGTCTCGGTTATTGTAAACGATCCTGCAGTGAACAGGGGCATGCAGATATCTTTTCTAGTTAGTATTTTTGTTTTCCTTGGATAAATGGCCAGAACTAGAATTGCTAGGTCATATAGTAGTTCTATTTGTAATTTTTTGAGGAACTTCTGTTTTCCATAGTGACTGAGCCAAATAATATTCCCAGCAACAGTGTACAAGAGTTCTCTTTTCTCCACATCTTGCTATGGCTTTCTATTCCTTATCTTTCTAATAACAGGCATTCTAACGTTTAGGAAGTGATCTAGCGTAGTTTTTATTTGCATTTCTCTGATGATTAGGGGTGCTAAGCACTGTTTCATGTTCCTGTTGGTCATCAATATGTCTTTTCTAGGAAAAAAAAATGTCTATTCAAATCCTCTGACCATCAGATTGGAGGGTTTTTTTTTTTTTTGCTATTGAGATGTATGATTTTTTAATATATTTTAGCTATTATCCCTAAGCAGATATGACTTTGCAGATATTTTCTCTCATTCAGTAAGTTGCCTTTTAATTTTCTTGAAAAGGAAGCCATTTGAAAAGTGGTTTCCTTCACTGTAAGAAAAATGTTTTCTAATTTTTAAATTCTTTCCCAATTATTAGTCCAATGGATCTAAGTCAGGTTCTAGTAAAGTCACAGACATAATCTCAGGAAGGGAGGTTTGAGAGGGTTAGAAAAGGAGAGGAGAGAAAGGATTAGAGATCAAAAATCATTTAGGAAAAAAGAAAGTAGTTATTCCAAAAGTAATATAATTACCTTAATAATAAAATTAATGTAGTAAGCATAATAAATGTAAATAAGTTAAATTGTTATTCATTTACTTATGTTATTAAATAAGTTAGCGTAATAAACCCAAGATTCTAGGCAGCAGGGCAAACACCATCGGAAACTTGCTGCGTTTTTAGGGGAAAAAATATCCTTCTTTCTGGCGTTAAATTGATCCTTTATTATTCAGATCTGGGTTGAGTGGCTGCTGTGTGCTAGGCACGGTTTAAGTGCATGGAGTGCAGTGCCACACGCAGAGAGACCGGGTCCCGCTCTCGTGCTGGACACCCGGTGGGTCCTTCACCGGCCTTCGCAGCAGCCCCGAGGCCTTCGACGTGGAGCACAGCTCGCGGCCATGCGGGTCCACCATTCAGGTGGCAGACATTCAGGGGACAGCCGTAGGGAATGGCTCTGTTTGACTTCGCCCAGTCCCCCATTTCTCCCGCAAACAACTAGGAGCACCGAGACCAAAACAAAGAATTCTGCCATCTTCCCCAAGAAATACTCAATTATATGTTATTCCTCATTGTGCCACCCATGTAACAGTGGGGGGAGGGGGGGAGCCAAGCCGAATATACTGTGTTTTCTTTTGTGTCCAATGTGAAGAGAGTAAACTGAGTTCTTAGAGTGGACTTCTTATATAAAATCACCTGTGAAGATATTTAGATCCCGGGGAATTATGGATCTCTGGATATTAGAAGAGTCATCATTTGACTTGAAAACACATCAAACCAGGGGCGCCTGGGTGGCTCAGTCAGTTAAATGTCCGACTTGGGCTCAGGTCACATGTCACAGCTTGTGAGTTCAAGCCCCGAGTCGGGCTCTGTGCTGACAGCTCACAGCCTGGAGTTGCTTCAGATTCTGTGTCTCCTTCTCTCTGCCCTCCCCTGGTTGTGTTCTGTCTCTCTCTCTCTCTCTCAGAAACAAATAAACATTAAAAAAATCCTTTGAAAACACATCAAACCAGATCTGGAACATTTATTTTACAGAAAAAAGAGAATAAATCTGATACTGTAATTATTATTAAAGATTCTTCTTACCATCGATAGTAATGTGCACAACAAATAAGCCTTCTTCATTTCCTAGAGCAATTCTTTTGTGATCTATAGTTGAGACATAAATATAAACATCAAGGTGTTGGGGCGTGAACATTACATAAAGCTATTAAAATAAACTGGACAAATTTATCAATATTAAAAAGTTTAGGAGTCAAGTTAGATACATATTCAGCATATATAAAAATGAAAACATAGTAAGAATAATTAATTTGCCATATTTTTCTTTCAACTTATAGAAGTAAAAATAAAACGACTTTTTCTCAAAAGAGAGATCATTATAAAGTTTATGAATACTTGAATAAAGAATAATATTTAAGCAATGATATATTCTATAACTCACTATAAGTACATAACTGTTCCATGAATGAAAACCATTTCGAATTGAATTTGTTGGTGCTCTTGGCCTGAACTGTAACAGCACCGGGGTGTGTGTAAGAACACAGCCGGAACTAAAACTCCTGGTGCAAAGACAGCACCTGTTAGCAAACGCATGAGTACAAAGCACAGAACCTCATGTGTATCAGTTCACGTGATGCTCTTGAGACCTGGAGAGCAGGCACCGTCTGCGTTTCACACGAGCACAGTAGGGACGGGTTCTGGGTTACATCGCGCTAACGAGCAAAGTGCCTCTATTTCAGAAGAAATGACGTTTGGGAGACAAAAGTATTCTGTTTATTGAATATTGAAATTAGCACTCCGTTCATCGACCCCCTTATTTTTCATTATTTATTGAGTCCTGGGAATGCAGACATGGAAGTCCCCATCCTCGAGGCAGACAGCTCACAGTCAGCACACAGGGCCGTGCTGCTGGTATGCCGGGTGGGTGTGGGAACTCAGGACTAATCAGACTCCAGAAAGGTATCACTGCATGTGCATTAAAGAAACATCAGTGTACTCAGGGCCTGGGGAACCATCATATAATCAAGTTCCTATTTCTGCAGAGTAGTCGTGCGCAGGGGGGCTCGGGGGGAAGACCTCCAACAGCCTCGGTCAGGCAGGTGCTGCCGACAAGTGGGTTGTGGATAAAGTTACGGTCTCCAGATCCGGATCTGGAGGTTGTGGTGAGGCGTGCAGACCTCCGACATAAATGTTGTCAATCCATACCTATGACGGCAGCCGCGCGGGCGGTTCTGACCAGGGGCAGACTGCTGTCATAGGCCTCTTGCAGGACGTAGACCGAGCGGTCCCGGGAGTGGCTTCTCCTGAGCATCTTGTGCAGGCCACGCAGCACGCCCACCCACTCACACTTGTCACTCTCGCTGTCCGCGAGGATCGGCACTGAGCACCTGCTGCCGGGCACTGCGAGCTGAGAAGCCGTGACCTGCAACGATTTCGGGGATGTCTCAGTTGTGAGGAAGCAGAACTCCTGATGCCAGCTGCTCAGCAGTTTTCATCAAACCCGCCACTGGCGAGGACACTTCTAAGACTGTCACCCTCTTCCTGGTTAGTAGAATAAATGATGTGAGCATCAGAACCCAGGCCAAAAGCGAAATGTCTGAATCACTTCGGTTGTGATTCTCCTAAAAGCAGTCAGTCCTCTAAGTAATACCGTGCTTCAGCAGTGACGAGCGTTGCCATTGACCGAGCACTGGTTCTGTACCAGGAGCCGCTCTAGGAAATGTGTACTTGATTTAATCCCCACAGAAAACTCAGCAAGCGGACACCACTATTCTGTCCATTTTGCAGGTGAGAAGACAGGCACCCCAGGGAAAAGTGCTGGCAGTCTGCAGCCACGGCCCCCACTCTGAGCCTCTCTGCTTCTCCTAGACACAGCTTTGCACCTTTTGATAAGCGTCTTAATTGCAATCAGGCAATGGGTCTTAATTGCAGTCATCATAATCAGTGTTGACATTTGCAGCATTCAGGGGCCCTTTGTTGTTAAGTCACAAATACTCAGAAGTACTTTGCTTTCCTGGCTGCTACATGCCTATGCCTTACATCATTACTAGTAAATGGCAAGTAAAATTTAAATGTGAAAATGTATGCTTAGCCTGGCAGAACTCGAAATGTATAGGTAGAATTTCTTTTGTAAGTATCAATTAAGCAGGAGTGGGGTCATTCCCGAGTTCAAGCCAGTGCCCAGTGACCCGGTGTTGGTGGGGTTCCGGTGGCTGGGTAGAGTCTAGACAGATCTCTACCCCTGGACTGAGGAGCCAGGAAGCTGCAGCCTTTGTTCACAAGAGTCCCGGGTTGACGGTAACCACCTGGGTCACCAGGGGACAGCAGGCCTTTGCTTCCTCTCTCACTTTATAGGCAAAGAATCACTTCCAGAAGCACTTCAGTTTTGATACGAATTTTAAACAGTGGGTGTTTATGTTTTAAGAGATTGCCATATCCATTCCTCCTCGATTTTTTAATGTTGTAGTCTTGGTTTGAATTTGGACTGACTTCAAAAGCCTGTCTTGGAGGAAACCATTTTACATAGCGCCTCTGGTTCCAGAAGCCGCACATCCATGCTACTGCACGATGAACTGTGGTTGGTCATGATGACCCTGAAGAAGGTCATCCTTTCTCTGTCACTGTTTTTCCCCTCTGTGCTCATGCTCCCAATACCACTCTGCTTTCTAAGCCTCTCCTGCTTTCAGCTATAAACCTGACATCTGTCCTATTACCTTCCAGTAGAATGAATGGAGCCCCACAGGAATATTTGCATTTTAAGGCATAGATTTAACTGTAGGATAAAAAGATTGTAGCCTAGGTAGAAAGCTCTTTGCAATATCCCCAAATAGAAATAGAGGGATAGGTTTATCGTGGCAAGTGGAAGGTAGGAAGGGGGACACGACTCCCCGGCACTTCTGCAATCTCCACCTCCAGTGACCTGGAGCAGCCCAGGAGCGTTGACCCCCCGGAGACAGGCAAGACAGGGGTGAAACCCAAGACACAGTCAGGAGATCCAGTGGCAGCGTGCGTGCTTACCTTAAACATGCGGGACATTTCCTTCCTCCTTACAGGAATAAAATCGGAGGGCCAGACAGAACTGACAGAGAACGCCCCATCCCTGAAAGAAAAGCAGGACGCTGAGAGTGAATACAGTCACCTGAAAGTGAGGAAAGCAATGGACAAACATGATCGTCAGTTTGGATCTCATTGGTTTTCTGTGTGCTTCTCTGTAGTGACTGAGAGTAACCAGAAGAGTGTGTCAGCAGTGCTTGGCCAGCAGCAGATTCTTAGAAAACCCAAGTAAACTCAGGCTGGCCCCAGTTCAGACAGTCCTCACGGACTGGAATAGGAGCGCCTGACTGACTCCAAAGCCACGGCCAGATGAGCTCATGTGCTGGATTTTTCTAATGTTACTAAGCGGTACGTGACGTATAATACACTGCACATATTTAAAATGGACAATTAGAAAGTTTTGATTTCCACGTACACCTGTGAGACATCACAACGGACATAACAAACGTGTCTGTCACCCGCAACTGTTTCCTGGGCAACTGCTTTGCAGGCCCTCCCCTTCCCCAAGCAGCCACATCAGATTCATTTGAATTTCCTAGCACTTTGTATAAATGGAAACATACTTCATGTATTTTTTCTGTCTGGTTGCTCTTTCTCAGCATAATTATGTCAAGATTCATTTGTGTTGTTGCATAGATAAATACGTCATGTCTTTTCGTGGGTGAATAACATTCCATGGTGTGGATAGGCCGCGATGTATCCATTCACCCAGTAATGGACTGTGGGTGCTTCAAGTTGGGGCTGTCTTACATAAAGCCGCATATTCCTGTATGTCTTTCACGGACGTGTGATTTCCGTTGGGGAATACCTGGGAGCGAAGAAACTGGAAGATAGAGTAGTATATGTTTAATTTTCAAAGAACTGCCAAACTCTTGTCAGAGTGGTTACTCGATTTGCAAAGCAGCGTATGAACATTCCGTGTCCTCACATCCCAGCCCCGGAAGTGGCAACGTCAGCCTTTCTCGTGCATGTGCAGTGGTCTCTCGTGGTGGTTTCATTTCGGTTTCCCTGATAACCCGTGGTGTTGAGCTCTGTGCTTGTGCTTGCTTGCCATCTGTGTATCTTCTTTGTTGAAGTATCTTTTCAAATTTTTGGCCCATTTTTTGAAAATCGAGCTATTTGTTCCCTTCTTATTGGGTTTTAGGAGTTCCTCCTACACTTCAGATACAAGTCCTGGTCCGGTATTTGATCTGCCCCCACTCTCCAGCTTCTGTGACTCTCCTAACAGTGTGTTTCAGGGAGCTACAGCTTTGAATTTTGGTCAAGTCCAGTTTACCAATTGTTTTCTTTTATGTGTTGTGCTTTGGTGCTGTATCTAGGAATTCTTTGTCTTATTCAAGAGCAGGAAGGTTTTCTCCTGTGTTGGCTTCTGGTACATTATAGTTTTAGGTTTCACTGGTTCTGTGATCTATTTTGAGCTCATTTTGTATATGGTAAAATGTATGGACTGAGGTTGATTTTTTTTGCATACAAATATCTAAAATTCCAGTACCATGAACTGGACCAGGAACACCTGACTGACTCCAAAGCCACTGCTAGAATAAGGGCCAAGTGCCCACAGATGAGCTCATTTGATAGATTTTTTTAATGTTACTAAAGTATACTTGACTTATAATAAACTGCACGTATTTAATTTTTTAATGTTTTTATTTGTTGTTGAGAGACAGAGAGAGACAGAGTGCGACCAGGGGAGGGGCAGAGAGAGAGAGAGAGAGAGAGACAGAATCCTAAGCAGGCTCCAGGCTCTGAGCTGTCAGCACAGAGCCCAACACTGGGCTTGAACTCACAGACCATGAGATCCTGACCTGAGCCACAGTCCAACCCTCAACTGACTGAGCCACCCAGGTGCCCCAAAATGTACATATTTTAAATGGACAATTACATGTAGAAAATACTGCATATAGTTGACCCTTGAACAATGTTGGTGGTTGGGGCACTGACCATCCCTCTGCAGTCAGAAATCCATGTATAACTTTTAATTTCCTTAAAACTTAATTACGAGTAGCCTACTGCTGATTGGAAGCCTTACTGATGACTTAGACAGTAGATTAATACATATTTTGTATTTTATATGTATTATATAGTGTACTCGTGCAATAAAATAAGCCAGAAAAAAGAAAATGTTATTAAAAAATCACAAGGAAAAGAAAATACATTTACAGTATACGATACTGTGTTTATCAGTTGGGATGTAAGTGGACTTGCACAGTTCAAACCCGTGTTGTTCTAAGATCGGTTGTCTGTTAAGAGAATAGAAAATCCATAAATATACACATAAACCTATTATATATAGGTACATAGTTTTTGTATATTTGCAAATATATTTTGTATGTATATTATAAATATTTTATATATGTTTCTATTTTTGGATTTGTTCTTTTTGTCAGAGTTGTTTGTCTCTTCTAACTATTTTGCATTTCCCTGTGACTTTTAGAATTAACCTGTCAACTTCTACAAAAAAAGGAAAAAGCCTGCTTGGATTTTGATTAAGATTGTGTTGAAACTAAGGGCACCTAGGTGGCTTAGTCAGTTAAGCATCCTACTTTGGCTCAGGTTATGATCTCACGGTTCGTGGGTTCGAGTCTACTTCGTATTCTGTGTCTCCCTCTCTCTCTGCCCTTCCCCAACTCATACTCCATCTCTCACTCAAAAACAAATAGACATTTAAAATTTTTTTCATTAAATTTTAAAAATAAAAAATTAAAATAAGTTAAAATTAAATTTAAAAAATTTTAAATGGTTGTGTTGAAACTATAGATGTTTTTGGAACCCTCACATTTTTGAAATACTGACTTTTCCAATGCACAAACACAGTGACTCTCCATTTATTTAGGTCTTTGTTAATTTTTTAATCAATATTTTATAGTTTCAATGTACAAGTCTTGCATATCTTTTCTCAGATTGATTCCTAACTTTTAATACGTTTTGATGCTCTTGCAAATGGGATTGCTTATTTAATTTCAACTTCTGATTACTTGTTGCCAGTATAAAGAAGTGCAGTTCCTTTTTATGTATTGATCATGTGTCTTGCACACTGGCTAAATTCATGTATTCCAAGAGCGTTTTTGTAAATTGCAATGGATTTTCTTCATAGATGTTTGTTTTGTCGATGAATAATACTGCGTCCTTTCCAACATTGATGTGTTTTATTTCTTTTTCTTCCCTGGCTAGGATTTACATACAATGTTAAATCAAGGTTGTGAAAGGAAACATCCTTGTCTTGCTTCTGATCTTAGAGAGAAAGCATTGAGTCTTTGCCACTCATTATGATGTTAACAGTAGGATTTTCATAGATGCTCTTTATCAGGATGAGGAAGCTCCCTTCTAAGCGTTCATCAAGAATAAGTATGTGATTTTTGTCAAATGTGTTCATTGTATTTATTGAGATGATCTTTTTTCATTTGTGAATATAGTAAATTACATTGATTTTGGAATGTTAACCCAACCTTCCTGTGATATACAACACTTGCTCAAGATGAAATGTAATTTTTACATAACATTGGATTTCATATACTTACATTTTGAAAAGACTTTTTGCAACTAAACTTACAAAGATTACTGGGTTGTGCTTTTTTATAATTTTAAAATTTTATCTCATCATGATGCGTGTACTCGCTAATCCCCATCCCCTATTTCCCTGATCCCCCCACCCATGTCCCCTCTGATCGCCATCAGTTTGTTCTCTATAGTTAAAAATCTGTTTCTTGGTTTGTGTCTCTCTCTTTTTTCCTTTGCTCCTTGCTTTGTTTCTTAAATTACACATGAGTGAGATTATATGGTATGTGCCTTTATGGGACTGAACTTACTTTGCTTCACATTGTACTCTCTAGCTCTATCCGTGTTGTTGCAAATGGCAAGATTCCGTTCCTTTTATGGGTGAATAACATTCCATTAAAATATATATACATATACACTACATCTTCTTTATGTTCTTTATATATATTTATTTTTATATAAAGGTATATTATATATTATTCAGGTAATATATACATATGTGTATATATATCCCACATCCTCTTTATCCATTTATCTTTCAGCAGATACTTGGGCTGCTTCCACAGTTTGGCTAATTGTAAATAATGCTGCAGCACACTTAGGAGTGCATGTATCCCTTTCAATAAGTATTTTTCAGTAAATACCCGGTACTGCAATTCCTGGATTGTAGGGTAGTTCTATTTTTAGCTTTTTGAGGAACCTCCATACTGTTTTCCACAGTGGCTGCACTAGTTTGCAGTCCCACCAACAATGTAAGACGGTTTCTTTTTCTCCACATCTTCACCAACACTTGTTGTTTCTTGTATTTTTTATTTTAGCCGTTCTCACAGGTGTGAGGTGGTATCTCAGTGTAGTTTTTATTTGCATTTCCCTGATGATGAGTGATGTGGAGCCATCTTTTCATGTGTTGGTTGGCTGTCTTCTGGATGTCTTCTTTGGAGAAATGTCTGTTCATGTCTTCTGCCCATTTTTAATTGGATTATTTGATTTTGGGGTATTGAGTTGTATCAGTTCTCTATATATTTTGGATACTAACCCTTTATTGGATGTGTCATTTGCAAATATCTTCTTTTTTTTAAGATTTTAAAAAATATATTATTTATTCTTGAGAGAGAGAGACCGTGAGCGGGGGGGGGGGGGGGGGGGGGGGGGGGGGGGGGGGGGCGGTTCAGGGAGAGAGCGAGACATAGAATCTGAAGACAGACTCCAGGCTCTGAGCTAGCTGTCAGCACAGAGCCTGACATGGGGCTCAGACCCACGAACCGTGAGATCATGACCTGAGCCGAAGTCAAGACACTCAACCGACGGAGCCACCCAGGCGCTCCCATTTGCAAATATCTTCTATTTGGCAAACTGCCTTTTAGTTTTGTTGATTGCTTCCTTAGCTGTACATAAACTTTGTTTTGATGTAGTCCCAATAGTTTATTTTTGCTTTTATTTCCTTTGCTTCAGAAGATATATCTAGAAAAAGGTTACGATAGCCAATATCAGAGAAATTATTGCCTATACCCTCTTCAAGGACTTTTATGGTTTCAGGTCTCACACTGAGGACTTTAATTCATTTTGAGTTTATTTTTACAGATGGTGAAATAAAGTGATCAGCTTTCACCCTTTTGCATGTGGCTGTCCAGTTTTCCCAACACCATTTGTTGAAGAGATAGTCTTTTTCTTGTTGTATACTCATTCATCCTTTGTCAAAGATTAATTTGCCATATAATTATAGCTTTATTTTGGGGGTTTCTGTTTTGTTGATCTATGTGTCTTTTTTTTATGCCAATACCATACTGTTTGAATTACTATTGCTTTATAATATAACTTGAAATCTGGAATTGTGATACTTCCAGCTTTTTATTTTTCAAAATTTCTTTGGCTTTTTGAGGTATTTTCTGGTTCTGTACAAATTGTAGGATTGTTTGTTCTAGTTCTGTGAAAATGCTGTTGGTATTTTGATAGTGATTGCATTAAATCTGTAAATTGCTTTAGGCAGTATAGTCATTAACAGTATTTGTTTTCAATCCAAGAGCATGGATTATCTTTCTTTTCATTTTTTTACATTATTCTGAATTTCTTTCATTAGTGTTTTATAAGAGTACAGGTCTTTTACCTCTTTGGTTAAGTTTATGCCTAGATATTTTATTGTTTTTGGTGCAATTGTAAATGGGACTGCTTTCTTGATTTCACTTTCTACTGCTTCACTCATACTGTATAGGAATGTACAGATTTCTGCACATTAATTTTATATCCTTTGGTTTTACTGGATGCATTTATCAATTCTAATAGTTTTCTGCTGAAGTCTTTAGGGTTTTCTGTATGTAGTATCTTGTCTTCTGCAAATAGTGAGAGTTTTACTTCTTCCTCCCCAGTCTGGATGATGCCTTTTATTTCTTTATGTTGTCTAATTGCTGTGGCTAGGAATTCCAGGAGTGTGTGCGGCTTTCAGTTCTTGCCACTGAGTATGGTGTTGGCTGTGGGTTTTTCATAGAAGGCCTTTATTCTGTTGAGGTGTGTTCCCTCTAGATCTACATTGCAGAGGGCACTGTACTTGGTCAAATGCTTTTTCTGCATCTATTAAAATGACCACATGGTTTGTATTCTTTATGTTAGTGGTACGACTTTTCATGTTGATTGTTTTGCAAATGCTGAACCACCCTTGCCTCCAGGAAATAAACCCTACCTGACTGTGGTGTCTGATTTTTTTAGTGGATTGATGGATTTGGTTTGCTAACATTTTGTTGAAGAATTTTGCATCTATATTCATGAGAGATACTGGCATGTAATTCTTCTTTTTTTGTGATATCTTTATCTGGTGTTGGTATCAGGGTGATACTGGCCTCATAATGAATTTGGAAGCTTTTCTTCCTCTTGTATTTTTTGAAATAGTTTGAGAAGAAAGATTTGTGCTTTTCCTGTAATGTCTTTGTCTGGCTTTGGAATCAAGGGAATGCAGATCCCCTAGAATGAGCTGGGAAGTGGTTCCTGATCTTTAGTTTCCTAGAAAATTTTTATGTAGAATTGACATTATGTGATTTTTGTATGTTTGATTTTAAAAATACCTCATGGGGCACCTGGGTGGCTCAGTCAGATAAGCATCTGACCTTGGCTCAGGTCATGATCTCGCGGTTCATTGTTTTGAGACCTGTGTTGGGCTCTGTGCTGAGAGCTTGATGACTGGACCCTGCTTTGAATCTGTGTCTCCCTTTCTCTCTGCCTCTACCCTGCTTGTGCTCAGTGTCTCTCTCTCAAAAATAAACATTAGGGGCGCCTGCGTGGCTCAGTCGGTTAAGCCTCCGACTTCGGCTCAGGTCATGGTCTCACATTCGTGGGTTCGAGCCCCGCGTCGGGCTCTGTGCTGACAGCTCAGAGCCTGGAGCTTGTTTCAGATTCTGTGTTTCCCTCTCTCTCTGCCCCTCCTCACATATGCTATGTCTCTCTCTGTCTCAAAAATAAATGAAACATTAAAAAAATAAACATTAAAAAAATTAATAAAAATACCTTAGTGAATCTGTTTGGACTTGGAATTTTTTGTCTGTGGGACAGTGTTAATTAAAATTCAATTACTGGGGCACCTGGTGGCTCAGTCAGTGGAGCGTCTGACTCTTGGTTTTGGCTCAGGTCATGATCTCACAGTTCATGGGTTTGAGCCCCACATTAGGCTCTGCCTTGACAGCACAAAGCCTGCTTGGGATTCTCTCTCTCCTTCTCTCTCTGTCCCTCCCCTGCTCATGTGCGTGTACTCTCTCTCTCAAAAAAAGAAAGAAAGAAAGAAAGAAAGAAAGAAAGAAAGAAAGAAAGAAAGAAAATAAATAAATGAATGAATGATTAAATAAGATAAACTTTAAAAAAATTCAGTTGCTTAATAGACCAAGCTTCCAGTATGGCTGGTTGGAACAGGCACTGTTTTCTCTAATCCTTCAGGGGGTCCTTTCACTGGCCTCTAGTAGTTTCTTACCAGATCAGTAATCTGCTGACTCCTTGAAGGAGATCCTCTATGGATCCCTAGAGATTTCTCTCTCTGTCTCTCTCTTTCAGCTCCATGTCTTCAACTCTAGGAGTCTACTTGGCTCTGCCTGGGATTCTACTTCCTGTGCTATGTACTAGAAGCTCTCACAAGGCAGTAACTTAAGGCAAATACAAAGATTGCTTCATTTGTTTCCATTTTTCAGGGATCACTGCCTTTCATTCTCTGATGTCCAGCACCTTAAATCAGTTTCTTATTTATTTCGGAGAGAAAGTTAAAAATGGTCCCAGTTACACCATTAAAAAAATTTTTTTTTTAGTAATCTCTACACCCAATATGGGACTCAAACTCACAATCCCAAGATTGAGTCACATGCTCTTCCGACTGAGCCAGCCAGGCATCCCAAGCCCCTGTTAGTACATTTGGGTTGAAAGTAGAAGTCTGTTTGGTCCAGCTCGCTTGATGGTATTATGCTTCTTCAGCGTCTACAACTAACTTATATCTTTCCCCCAGATGCTCATTCTCCATTGTAACCTTACTGCTGTACCCCTTTCTTAGTCCCGTTCATTTAAAAGCCCAGTACCATCTGTTATTGTTACTCTTTTCTTCGTGTTCCTTTTTCTGTCACTCGTTGTGTCCTGTGAGATCACCTTCGTAGGCACCTCCTTGTGCCCATCTCTGCTTTTGTAATCCCTGCAGCCACTACCTTAGGGCAGACACTCAGTCAGTCTGAAGACGGGACAATTGTAAGTTGGACTTGTCAACTCCAGCTCTGCTCTCATTTCCCATCCCCAACACCACACACACACACACACACACACACACACACACACTTATAAAAAATATCTATTGCCAGACTAATCTTTCTAAAGTCACCTTCAAGATTATCTGGTTTTCTGTGCCAGTTATTTAAGGTACTATCAAATTTCTGACAAGGGTGACATTAACTAGTGTGAAGAATATAGACCAGAGTTTGTGAGTAAGGAATCAAAATAAGACAGGACCACTATAGAGGCCCACGTAATCTGTGATAAGGAGAACATTCAGGCTGAGTATGTCATCATGGTACAAGTGACACCTGGAGCCACAGGAAGTGATGGATTAATCATCTAGGGGCTATGTGGAAGGGGAAGAGAACAGGCCAAGAACAGATAATCAGATACACCAAGAGGAATGCATAGAGGGGCTTAAAAGATTCAGAACAGGCAGGGAGGAGGAGACAATATATTATTACATTCTTTCACCAAAATATACTTGCTACAAGTTCACTGTTTCAGTATTATTCACTAATAAACACTTAGAGAGACATCTGCAAAAATGGTAGAGTAAGGATCTCTGAAGATTCTCTCTTCATAAAAAGAGAGAGAGAGATAGAGAGGGAGAGAGAGAGAGAGAGAGAACAGGGCGCCTGGGTGCCTCAGTCAGGTCAGCGTCCAACTTTGGCTCAGGTCATGATCTCGTGGTTCATGAGTTCGAGCCCTGCATCAGGCTCTATGCTGTGCTGATAGCTCAGAGCCTGGAGCCTGCTTCGGATTCTGTGTCTTCCTCTCTTTCTGCCCCTCCTCTGCTCATGCTCTGTCTCTCTCTCTCTCTCTCTCTCTCTCTCTCTCTCAAATAAGGATTAAAAAGAGAGAGAGAGAGAGAAACAGTAAAATTCATTAAAATAAACCTTGTCATAACTTTATAAATTAACTAAAATTTGTATCAATCTGAAGAGGATTTATTCAAGAAATACAGCTAAATCTTGGTAGGAATCATGAACTTTGTGGTGATTCAACTTGCCGTAGTCCCATGCTCCATATTCCAACTCCTCAGTCGCCTTGAAAAATGACAGTCTGCATTTATAGGGTGTACTGGAAGTCAGTGGACTTGAGGGAGCAGAAAAGAGGAGGAGGAGGAGGAGGAATGAGAAAGAAACTGGTGTATTTGACTTAACTCCGAGCTCTCTGAGTTTGGAAAGTCTGTTTCCAAGGGCCACCTACAGAAAACAACTACATGCAAGCATTTTAATTGCACAACTGCCTTGGCACTATTTAACAATTGGGGCAAAAAAAAAAAAAAGAGATTAACCAAAAACCCTAGAAGGAAAAGAAAAGAACTGAGATGTCCGTAGGGTCTTTGAGAAGCTCTAACATCCCGCTAGGAATCTAGATGTCCGTGCACATGTGCAGGGCTGCGAGCACTCCGAGGGCTGTGCATATACTCAGGAAAGACCCGAGAGGATCATAAGGCTGCCTTTGGTATGTAGATTAATATTTTACATCAGATTTGGGAAGTTTTCAGCCATTATTCTTGAGTACTTGCGCAGCGGAAAGTGAAGGCTAAGACAGTCTTGCCAGCTGTTGGGCTGAGTACTGAAGGAGGGCCCAATCTGCACACAGGTCCTCGAGCAAAGACTGGAGAGATACTGGATCCAGGTGTTTATAAAACACATCTCTGCACAATCACTGGCTGACTACTAAGCTAACAAAGTAGAGACTAGAGACTTCAGTGACCACACATGACAAAGAGTACTTTGCAGATTAGTTCAGAAAAGTCACTAAAGAAGCAAGAAAAATTACAAGTAACAACAACAACAAATGGAGAGGGGATGGAATTTGATTGCCAGAGTTGCCAGTTTCATTATTTGAAATGTCCAGCTTTTAAGGAAAAAAAATATGGCATTCAAAGAAACACAGAAGTATGACCCATTACAAGGGAAAAACACAACCAGGAAGCCCAGATGTTGAATTTACCAGAGATTTAAATCAACTATTTTAAATATGTTTGGAGACCTAAGGGAAACTATGTCTAAAGAACTAAACTATGAGAGTGATGTATCACCAAATAAAAAACATCAATAAGAAATTCAAAATTATATAAAAAAAGAACCAAATAGAAATTCTGAAGTTGAAGAAGAAAATAACTGAAATGAAAAATTCACTAGAGGGGCTCAAAAATAGATTTGAGTCGGTGGAAGACAGAATCCCTGAACTTGAAGATAGATCAACTAATATTAGCCAATCTGAGAAAAAGAAAGCAAAAAGAATGAAGAAAAATGAACAGGTTCCCAGAGACCTGTGGGACACCATAAATAATCCTAAGATACACAGGATGGGAATCCTGAAGTCAGAGGAGAGACAAATGGGGGCCAGAAGAATAACTGGATGAATATCTCAATAACCTAACTTTCCACGTTCACGAACTAGAAAAGGAAGAAAAACCCAGAATAAGCAGAAGGAAGGAAATACAAAGAACAGAGTGAAAATTAATAAAACCATATAGAAAAGTAAGAAAATCAAGAGACCCAAAAGTTGTTTCTTTAAAAAGATTAACAAAATTTATAAGCCTTTAGCTAACCCAAGAAAAAATAAGGGAAGATTTAAATCACTAAAACCAGAAATGAAAAAGAGAACATTACTAACTGACCTTTCAGAAACTATGAACAGTCACATGTTAAAAACACAACTAAAAGAATAGAACAGTTCCTATAAAACACATAGTATTAAAGGTAACTCAAGTTATGGAAAATCTGAGTAGATTTACAACAAGCAGAGATTGAGACAGGACTCAAAAACTTTCCCAGGGCGCCTGGGGTGGCTCAGTCGTTAAACATCTGACTCCAGCTCAGGTCGTGATCTCACAGTTGGTGAGTCTGAGTCCCACGTCAGGTGAACTGGAGCCCTGCTTCAGGTGAGCTTGTGCCCCGCTCTGGGTAAAGCACGAGCCCCGGGTGAGCCCCACTTTCTCTCTTCCCTTCCCTCTCTCTGCCCATTGTGGGGTCCTCTCTCTCTCTGCCACTTGCTCACTTGCACCCTCTCTCTCAAAAATAAAGTGTCCATAAATAAAAGCTCAAGACCAGATGGCTTCCTTAGTGAATTCTGCCAAACATATTTAGTATCAGTCCTTCATGAACTCTTCCAAAAAATAAAAGAAGAAAGAGTACTTTCCAGCTCATTTGGAGGCCATCACTACTCTAATACAAAAACCAGGCAAAAATATCCCAATAAAAGAAAACTATAGACCAATATTCTGTGTTAACACAGATGCAAAACTCCTCAGTAAATTCTTGGTTGTTGTTTTTTTTTTTTTTGAGAGACAGAGACAGTGCAAGCAGGGGAGGGTCAGAGAGAGAGGGAGACACAGAATCTGAAGACAGGCTCCAGGCTCTGAGCTAGCTGTCAGCACAGAGCCTGATGCGGGGCTTGAACCCATGAACCGTGAGATCATGACCTGAGCCTAAGCCGGACGCTTAACCCACTGAGCCACCCAGGCGCCCCTCCTCAGTAAATTCTAGCAAATCCAATGCAGCAGAAAACAAAAAGGATTATACACCATAACTAAGTGGGATTTATCCTAAGAATAGGTTCTATACCAAATTTATCCCAGGGAGGATCTATATAAAAAGATCAATCCATTTTATCCCCCATGTTAATAAAGGGGAAAAAAAACCATACGCTTCAACAGACAGAGCGAAAGCATTTGTCAAAATCCAACATCCTTTCCAGATAAAAACACTCAACAAACTAGAAATAGAAGGGAATTTCCTCCAACTAATAAAGGTATAAGCCATAATGGGGTGCCTGAGTGGCTCAGTTGGCTCAAGCCTCCGACTTCGGCTCAGGTCAGATCTCACGTTCGTGGGTTCAAGCCCCGCATCAGGCTCTGTGCTGACAGCTAGCTCAGAGCCTGGAGCCTGCTTCCGGTTCTCTGTCTCCTTCTCTCTCTGCCCCTCCCCCTCTTATGCTCTGTCTCTCCCTGTATCAAAAATAAAATAAAACATTTAAAAAAAAAAGGTATAAGCCATAAAAAGTAATGAAATGTTGATACATGCGACATGGATGGACCCTGAAAACAGTGTGTCAGGGAAATAAGCCAGTCACAAACTTCACATGTGATTGTTGTACGTGAAATGACCCGAGTAGGCAGGTCCGTGCAGACAGACACTGATTCGTGGTTGCCAGGGGCTGGGAGCAGGGAGAACGTGGACTGACTGTGAAGGCTGGATGGTTTCTCTAGGACATGATGAAAACGTTCTAAATTAGACTGTGGTGGTGGCTGCACAACCTTGTGAATATACTGAAAGCCAATGAATTACACACTTTAAAATGGTGAAATCTATGGTATGTGAATTACATCTCACTATAAAAAGGGTCTGGTTTTGACCTTCTATTTCTTTTCTTGGCATACACACACACACACACACACACACACACACTAAGGAAATAACTTCTGACTAAAAAACTCTTATGAGTACCCCTTGAACTATAATCCATGCTTTAGAGGTGGTGATGCAAACTTTAGGCAAAATCTTCTATTTTGAAGTTTACGTGGCAACGGAGAAAATTAGCAACTTTAACGTAAATTCATTTAAGTAACAACACTATTTAAGAAAATATCAGAAGTCACCTTTATTCACTTTTTTATAAAAAGGAATTCTCTCTTTCAAAGCTCACCTCATGTCAATCACTTGACTGACGACAACGTTGGGTTTTGAGTCCTTCTCTTCATTCATGTTATACAGGAAGAGTTTGAAGTCACAAACTACCGCCAGTGCTCTCTGCCATCCTTTTTTCACCCCTGCTTTCTTTGGGATCTATAGTTTTGATTTAAAAAAACAAACAAATAAAAACAATCTAAGTTGAAACATCAAATACTATCCAATTGTTACATGTAAAATTAAAATAATAAACCTGTGTTATAAATCTGTCACTTATTAAAGATGGGGGGCAGAGTTGTATAACATAATTGAAATTTTAAAAACAAGGCAATCCCTTTGAAGACTGAAAATCTCTTGTGAAAGTAAGATTGACACCATTTCAGTTAATACTAGCATTTCACTCAAATAATTTCTTCCTCTCTAGTAACATTAAATTCAAATATGGGAATTCCATGCGTCTACTCAGATTTTCAATATTTCTCAAAAAGTTTATTTCACTTTTAGCCTCATAATTTGTTATTGCTGACTGGAATTCAAAGTTACTACATTAGTAGAGATTTCAACATTTGTTCGTCACAACGTAAGGCTTGAACAGAAAACTTTGGTACATTTAAAAATATCCTATGGGTGGCATTAAGTGTCTGACTCTTGATCTCAGCTCAGGTCATGATCTCACATTTGGTGAGATGGAGCCCCGCATCAGGCTCTGGGCTGACAGTGGGAAGCCTGCTTGGGATTCTCTCTCTCTCCCTTGCTCTCTGCTCTTCCCCCACTCACTCACGCTCTCACTCTCAAAATAAGCAAACATTTAAAAGAATAAATAGAAAAATAAATAAAAATATCTTAATGGGGACAGCTAAGAAACTATCTTCTCAGGATGAAACAAGTATGTTCAGTTGCATATAATTTGTATTGTATAGTCTGTTATAAATATTATTTATATATATAATACAAATGTGCTCACAGAGTGCAAGGTGATTAATAATTTTTTTAAGAGTTCCTCTAAACCAGGGGCGCCTAAGTGGTTCAGTTGGTTAAGCGTCCGACTTCAGCTCAGGTCATGATCTCACAGTTCATGAGTTCAAGATCCGCGTCAGGCTCTGTGATGACAGCTCAGAGCCTGGAGCCTGCTTCGAATTCTGTGACTTGCTCTCTCTGTGTCCCTCCCCTGCTCGCATGCTCTTTCTCTCTCTCAAAAATAAATAAACATTAAAAAAAATTTTTTAAAGAATTCATCTAAACCCAAAATATTGACACTTACCCAGACGTGGCCTTCATATGCTGTTCCCATGCCTTCCCGTGGGTCCAGACAGAGGGCGCCTTTCTTCTGCTGAGAAGGCACTGGACAGGCTCTTGGAGCTTTTTCTACACAGGTTGTGTGACAGGAGAACCCACATGCTTGGTGGAGGGAATGAAGAGACGTGATCACGGTAGATCGAATGGGTGTACTCCCTCGCCCTCCACTGCAGTGCCGCCTGCTCTCCTGGAGGTCAAAACGCTAAAAACTACATTTCCCAGACTCCCTTGCGACTGAGTTGTGGCCCTGATGGAGGTTCCACTGACCAGAGGACTTCCTGTGGGACTGGGTTGAGTGGCGCTGGGAGCAGCGCAGGCCGCAGAGCACCCCTTTGCTGCAGGCACCGTGACTGCAGGACCCGCGGCCACCGCTGGGGGGTGGCGTGCCGACTCCGCGGGAGCCTCCCTGGTTCTGCGGGCTGGGCCTGGGCCTGCGGACTCTGCCTCGCGGGGCCTCCCTCATCCGGGCAGGAGGGCAGGTTCTGGCCGCTGCAGCAGGGGGGCCGCTTCCTGGCGGGTCATCGTTTTCCGACCCAGGTCAGCGGACCACCCTGAGCCGCAGCTCGGAGCCACCCTCTGCGGCCCTGGAAGGGTCTCATGAGCACCGATCGCGCCATTTTGGGTCCCGTTTTGTTGAAGGCACTCGGTTGCGTTAATGGTTAAGGTGGCCCTGACTGTGGCCGTGCTGAGGGCAGGAAAGCTGTCCTGCTCAGCGCGGTGTCCAGCGGCCAGCCCTCCGGGACCGGCTCAGGAGGCCAGCAAGCCCAGAGCCCGTTCCGGGAGCGAGGAGTGAGGAGTCACCGCGGCACAGGGGCCACCGTCGGAGATTTCCAGAAGTATATTGCTCTCTTCCAGTGATGGTCACCGCAGTGAATGGAATGAGCCCCGTAGAGCAGTTACCGCTCGAGCGTCCGGCTTCCTGCCGCTCAAGCTACCGACTCGGGCCCTCCAGCTCCGCTGAGCTCCCAGACCACAGTAAACATGGCCCTGCCTGCAGGCTACGCAGCAGCCCCGGGGGCAGCATTCACACAGGCTGTAAGGGGGTGAGGTCCCTCCAGCCACACAGAGCCAAGTTCCCCCCCCCCCCCAGACGTGCCCAGTGGCCATGGGTCCAACCTTTGCGACATGCACCAGAGTCAGAGAGAGTCTAAGGGACCGCTTTACTGCCATGCTTCCACCGTTCAAAGGAAACAAATATGTTTGCCACATGATTTACTGCAATGGACTGAATGTCTGTGTCCCTCCCCCCCAAATTCCTAGGTTGGGGGCATTAGGAGGAGCTCAGGCCCTGACTGCAGAGCCCCCGTGAGTGGGATTCGTGGCCCCTGGCCTTGCGAGGGCACGCCCGGAAGCCAGCAGCCTGCCGCCCGCAGGCAGCGCTCCCCAGAACCCCACCGCGGCTGCCAGCCTTCCAGAACCGCATTTCCGGGTGCGCGCGGTGCGGGCGGCCTGAGGCCTGAGGACCCCGGCCCGCCCCCGCCTCGGTCGCTCTTACCGTCACACGCACAGCCTTGCCTTATCAAGCCCACCATGAGAGCCGTGCACTGGTGACACTTGGTGGGAGCCGTGAAGGACGTGAGGAAAAACCGGTGGCTCTTGCTCTGCAAAACAGAGACCAGACGTGCACTGAAGGCCGAGGCACTGGGAGAGGGGATTCCGGGGACTCCTGCGCCCTCCTTGCCCCAAGTCCCCTGCTAGGTGCAAAGAAAACCGCTCCCCCGCCTCCCACCACACTTGAAAGTTCGTGCCCCCTAAGGACTTCAGAATTAGGAAACGCGAGACATTACCAAGAAGAGGAAGATGGGGAGGAGGAGAGGGAACTGGCTCATCGGTGCCCACGTGTTCGTTAACCCTGTTCGGAACCGAGTAAACCAGGCCTGGCTCTGCATATCCTCAACCTCAAAGATGCTTTCTAGATTGATAACTTCTCTGAATGATCCCTCAACAATGGATGGAGCAAGAATGCCTTGTGTACATACTTATATTTGGGGGAGAGGGGAAGACAAACAAAAAAAAACTTGGTTTTTGTACCTTCTTTGGAAAGAAAGAGTAATTTCAAAATTCATTTTGCTACTATTAACAAGAAATAGCCGTGCAATGGGAAGCTCTTATGAAGCCCGCTGTGTCTCTGAGGGCGTTCTGAAATTTCTAACCGAAACCCCAGCAACCAAAGCTGCAAATGTCATCAAGAAATGAGTAATCCACCGCTGATTATCCGTTTCTTTTCCCTCAAAATTACTGTTCCCATAAATTATCAATGTGTAAAGCAAAACAAAATCTGGCTTTTCCAAAGACTAGCAGGCAGATTCACTCCCCTCCTTTGTGTGTCTGTTCGCTGTCTCTGAGGTGGACAGAATGCGGAGAGGTGCAGGTCCTGCGTGAGCACCGGGTGTGTGCACGGCCACCTGCTCCTCATCACAGCCTCAGTCCTCCGTGCACAGAGCTGGACAGCACCCCCGCCCCAGGTGCCCTAGAGGAGCCGTCCAGGGCTTCCAGGGCATCGGTTGTCTTGTGACTCTTCAGTAATTCCCGGTCACTGGACATTCATGTTTCTCAGACCCACTAACCCACCCAGGCTTCCATCTTCCAAAGTTATGTTGACTTAGTTGCCTGCTCTTTTTTCTCCCTTTATTGTCTTTCATCATGAAGCTGAGATGTTTGCATTTTTAAATATATTATGATTAACCAGAAGTCCCCAGGAAAAAAGGGAAGGAAACCAAGAAAGAAAAAAAGTACTTTTGATATTCTGATTGATACTGCCTCACAATACATTAACTTGGACAAAACACTTCATCATGTTAGTCTTAGTCTTAGTTTTCTCTTGTATATATTTTTGTTGATCTTGGCACATAAGTATCTTCTACTTCTTTTCTAGGTATTCATTATGTAATAGAGATAATTTTATATATTTGCCTTATGTTCAGATTACCTTATCAATTTTAGTAGGTTTTTAATGAAAACCAGCATCTTTTACATTTTGTGGGCAATCATATCAATCTCATGAAAGAGTTTTATGTTCCAATGTTTATTCCAGTCATTTTATTTTCATTTTTATTGCATTTCCTAGAAACTACTGAATACTAATGGTGCTATGGAGTAATTCTATACCATTCCTGGCTTTAATTGAAAAGATTTAGTGTTTCATCATTTACCATAATATTTGCTAGTAGGCTTAGGAAAACAGGTTTACAGTATTTATGAATTTCTCTTGATTCCTATTTGTCACAGCTTCTGGTTACTTACTGCTAATAGAGAGGAATGCTTTGAATATTTTGGTCATTTTTAATTATTTGTTAAATAGGCAGTAGGCAGTACATTAATCTGGTTCAAAAAACAACTAAAGACTTTATTCCAAAATTATAAGATTTTCTAGTACATTTCTAGCAGTTATGTGGTTTCAGGTTTACATTTAAATTGATCCTAAATTTAGAATTTATCTGGGAGTAGGTTATGAGGTACAAGATACAGATCCCTTGAGCAGATTTCAAGGAAAAGCTCAAGGTCACTAGTTTATCATCATTTATAATTTCTAAATAGAACTTGACAGACACAACAAACCCCATTTAATAGAAAAAACATTCCCCTGAAATTGTCACTAAACGTTTTAGCCCTGTCTTTGCTGTATTCAGACCTTAAGAAGATTTTTATAGTGGGATTTTCTGTTGTGTTAACTTTCTTTAAATTTTTTTTTTTTGAGAGACAGAGAGAGACAGCGTGAGTAGGGAACAGTCAGAGAGAGAGGGAGATAGAGAATCAGAAGCAGGCTCCAGGCTCGGAGCTGTCAGCACAGAGCCCGACGCGAGGCTTGAACCCACGAACCATGAGATCATGACCTGAGCTGAAGTCAGATGCTTAACCGACTGAGCCACCCAGAAGCCCCTATTGTGTTAACTTTTAAATCTGATCTGAGGTTTCATGAATGTAACTGCAAGAAAAGATTTAGTAAATGCCAAGATAGTAACAGACAGCAAAACCAACTATTCCCATTGTTACAAGAGCCTGCTAAGCTTATCATTAAATCAGGTACCTTAGTTGGAAAGAGGTTACTACTCGGATATTCCTTTTTCTTTATTGTTGGTGTGTGAACCGGTAGATGAGCAGAATCCACAATCTGAGTCAAGGAGATGAAGACAAAGATGGACAAGTTACATAGGTCTCAGAATTCCACGTCTCAATCCCGTAAGGCAGGCAAAACAAGTGTATTTGTTAACAGACACAAACACAGTAAAACTAAAATTCTCACAGCGGTGAAAATAGAGTTTACGTCATTTAAATATAGGCCTCACTTTCTACAAACAAAATGTATATTTTACACAATTTATTTCAAGTTGGGAGTTTTAAAAAATTATGTCATCACACGTAGACTACATTAAAAGCAAAATGCCAATCATAAATATATGTGAAAGGGACTTTTAATAAGTAGATATACCCTCAGAATCCTCAAAAGACTCTTTGAAATGTCTGTTGTATAAGTATAAATCAGGATTTTATGGCTGTACATATGTAAAAATATATTAAAATCAAATACCGAGGGTTCAGCAAGATTTCATGAGTACTAATTATCTATGTAAAAATGTGCTCAAGTAATTTAGATCACCTTTATGTAGTAAGATTTCAACAAGTATATACAGTTTCGTTGTCCATATGATACAAAACACTTCTTTCCTGGGAACGAGTAGAAACTACTTCTTGAGGGGCGCCTGGGTGGCTCAGTCGGTTAAGTGTCCGACTTCAGCTCAGGTCAGGATCTCACAGTTTGTGAGTTCGAGCCCTGCGTCAGGCTCTGTGCTGACTGCTCAGAGCCTGGAGCCTACTTCAGATTCTGTGTCTCCCTCTCTCTCTGCCCCTCTCTTGCTCACTCTCTCTTTCTCTCTCTCTCAAAATAAAATAAAGACATAAAAAAAAGAAAAGAAAATACTTCTTGAAATGGAAAGAACCAGATGCTCATAGATGTTACTGGGAGCACAGCTTAATTGTAAGGAACATGTCACACAATTGAGCAGAGCATATAAATGTACGGACTCAAAGGATATCTCGCTTTTCACGATGGCAGATGCCATGGAGAAAACATGCAAGCTGGTAGTAAATTTAGGAGATTCAGGACATTTATCAAATTTACAGGTATTTTTAGAAAGCTGATAACGTTTCACTGTGCTATTTACTACGTATCCCATTAAATGGACTTTTTCACATGAACTTATAAAAATGTATATAATAAAGATTCCCTCTTAAAAATTTTAGATTACACGTATCAATGAATTAGCCTTATTTTAGTTTTCTTTTGTTTAAGAAGAGACTATCTTCAGTCTAAAGAAGAGAAACAACGTCATATCCATTGATATACAAGCGTCTGACAAAATTCAACACCCATTCACAATAAAACTCTCAATGGACTGGGATTAGAAAGGACTTCCTTAATGTGATAAAAGGCATCTGTGAAGAAACAAAGGCAAGCATTACTACTAAGGATAAAAAACTAAATACTTTCACCTAAGAATAAAGACAAGACAAGGATGGTTCTACCACTGGTTGTATTCAACATGAAGGTGAAAATCCTAGCCACTGTGCTAGGCAGAATAGGGAAAAGTAAGTATACAGACTAGGAAGAAATCAAACTGGCCTATTTTCCAATGACATGATTTTCTGCATAGAAAATTCCAAGGAACGTCAAAGGAAAACAATCTTGAAAGTACTAAGTTTGGCAATGTTACGTGACACAAGTTCAACACAAAATTAATCACATTTCTATGTAGCACTAATACATAGTTAGAAGCTGATTTTTTTTCTAAAACAATATTTTGGAACTTTTGGGATAGAAGGATAGTTTATGGTTCACAGAAAAATTGAGGGGAAAATACAAACGAAAAAGAGAAAAAGACCCATTAAATACAGAGAACAAACTGGTGGTTGCCAGAGGGGAGCTGAGGGCTAGGCCGGGTGAGATGGGTGAAGGGAGCCAAGAGGTATAAACTTCCAGTAATTCATGGAGAGAGGTCAGCCAGTAATTTTGTAACAATGTTGTATGGTGACCACGTTTATCATGGTGAGCATTGAGTGATGTATATAGAATTGCTGAGTCACTTTGCTGTACACCTGAAACTTCTATAACTCTGTACGTCAACTCTACTTCAATAATGCAAAAGAAAAAATAAAAAGCAATATACGTATCTTCATTTAAAAATACTTTATTGCTAAAAATTGCTGTCATCTGAGCTTTTAGTGAGTCATAGTCACTGATCACGGATCACACAGCAAACATAATAAGACTGAAAAAGTTGAAATATTGCAGGAATGATCAAAATGTAACACAGACACAAGAAGTGAGCCATTGTTGGAAAAATGGAACCGAGAGACTTGTTAGACACAGGGTTGCCACAGACTTTCAATTTGTAAAAAAAATGCAGGGTTTACAAAGTGCAGTACAGCCAAGACAATAAAGTGGGGCTTACCTGTACAGATTATTAGGGAAGTAACAGACCAGTCAATGATTGGGCCTAGGACAGCTCTCATGCGAACAAACTTAGATTTCTACTTCCTGGCAAACAAAGATATAATTTCCTAAATGTGAAAAAGCAGAACCTAAACTCTTTTTGGAACTTTTGGGATAGAAGGATAGGATAGAAATGGATTCCTCCCCTAAAAGGGAAAGCATAAAAGGACTGATGAATGTAACCATGTTGTAATTAAAAACCTCGTGTGACAAAATGAAAGCAATAATTTTAACACTTTACATCCATCAGAATTGCACTTTCAGATGCCTCGTGGTAGTTAGTGTTGACATGGAAATAAAGAAATGAGAAATTTTTACATGGTGCTAAGTAAAGGTGGAAGTTGACCTTCAAAACCTCTCTTGCCCAGGAGGAGGAGTGCACAGTGTGTAAGAGCGGATTATACACTAGTGGAGACGCAGAGCCCAAGTGGGTGAAGGTGGGCTTGCTGCACAGGTGGGAGACGGGTCACAGGAGGGAATTAGAAGTGTGGAAGGAGACAAAACCAGAAGGAGCCCTGTGATGTTGGATGGAATTAGGTATTCATGTGTATATGAGCTCAGTTGTCACAGGTAGGTAGGTAGGCAGCGATTGATGAATGGATGATGATGAGGTTGAAGATAGAGAGGTAGATGGTAAGTAGGTAGACAGGTAGATGGATGATGAATGGATGGATGGACAGACAGATTGCTACCTGTAGAGTGATATACACGGTTTTTTCCTCCATGAAAAGGTCTGGAATAGTGAAACTCCGATCTCAGTAGGCACACCTAACATTCAGAGGTAGGGGCCTAGGTGCCTACCAACAGCATTCTAAATGCCATTCTCCACTAGAAGCAATTGGTGTCCTTTGAAGAGATGGCTGAATGCAGGGCTAGGGCAATACCATCCGGATGAGCTGATGCATCTAGGTGTTCCATGCAGGATGGAGACATGTCAGAAGGACACAGTGCCAAAGAAGGGGCTCGCACAGACCATATCTGTGGAACAAATAGTGACACTAGTGGGTTATGAGTCATTGGATAAAAGAGGAAATCACGAGTCCATGCAGACATAAATAACCTGGGAGTCTGGTGAGAAATGGGCACGTAAATGGTTTCAGAGTACCTCCCTACAAAATACTTATCACAAGGAAAAGAGAGGCCTGGAAGATCCCACCTTGGTACAATGGTCAAGGCCAAGACCCCACCTGACAGAGGCAGTGAGGAAACCGTAGCACCGCTTCTGTGACAGTCCAGCCCACGAGCACACCCTGCATAAAGCCACGAGGAAGGTTCTCTTTATGAGGAGCATTCTGCTCTCCGCGGGCCTGTGGCTTCTGCGGCTCAAGGTCACCAAATCAAACGGACTAAGGAACTGTCGCAGACGGGAAGAGACTGAAGAGGGATGACAGGGCAGGCAAAGCAGCATTTTCAACGGGGTCCTCTTGCTGTGGTGGACGCCACGGGGACAGGTAAAGTCTGAACGGGGCCTTGGGTCCAGGAGGTAGTAACGTGTCACCACAAGGGCCGGTGGCTGTACTGCGCATATACACATATATGTAAGAGAATATTCTTAATTGTAAGGATTACACTCTGAAGTATTCGAGTGATGGAAAATCAGGCAGCAGCCCTCCGAGGTCTAGGAAAAACAAATTCATACTGTACCTGCAAATTTCCACAAAATCTGTGACTGTTCCCCAAAAAACAGAACCACTCCGTTGCCAAAATTTTACATCGAAAATACACACATAACCTATGAGAAGTTAACTTTATGAATTAGAAGCAGTAAGAGATTAGCAACAGTAACTAATAACAAAATCGGACAGTTGTAACAATACACTGTAATGAAAGTTATGTGAGTGTGCTCTCTCTCTCTCTCTCCCAAAACATTTTCCTGTGCTGCACTCACCCTTCTCTTGATAATGATATGCGCTTGTAAAATGCCTGTGTGAGGAGACGAAGCTGGGTGAGTGGCGTGGGCACTGTGACACAGTGTTAGGGGACCGCTGGCCTTCTGAGCACATGCCAGGGGCTCATCTGCTTCGAGGCCCCGGTGGACCGCAGAGAATGGAGACCATGGATGGGGGTGGGGGAGGGGAGGGGACCACCGTGGGAGTAGCCAGTACCATCAGGCTCATTATGATAAAAAAATTGTAGTTGTGAAAAGTGGCCAAATGCCCATCAAAAAGGGCCCGGTTCTGGACATCTAAGTGCATCGATGCGCTGGAATACTACCCAGCAGTCAGCACGTGAAGGGTCTCGGCACGGCTGGTTGTAGGATCGCAGGGAGACCGTATGCAGGAGGGTTTTAAGCAAGCCAAGCGATCGCCCGCCCTTGAAAATCTCCTGCATGTGACCCAGAAGATAAGGTGGCTGGAAGCTTGCGCACCTCCCCCTCAGCCGGTAGCCTCCTGGGAGGAGGGAGGAGGCGGTTACACGCGGGCAGGACTCCACCTGCATCCTAACTTCTCTTATCTGACTCAAGAACGCCACCGGTCCACTGAATTTGTGAGTGGCGGGTTATTCCTCTGTGATGAAAATAGTTCATCACCAAAAGTTCAGCACAGTGAAATAAAAGTGCTATCGAAAGTTCAGAGGCTCTGAGCAGAATTTGCAGACAATGTCTGGCCCGGCGACAAGCCACACTGAGGGTCTCCCAGCTCGAGGCCCAGGATTCCACAGGGACAGCAGAGTCCCTGCGGGGATTACCGAGGGTGATGGAGACACAGAACAGGAGGAGCCAGTGAGCTGGGAGCCGCCAAACCCTTTGACCTCTAGAGGAAAGATCTCCTTTTGCAGAGAATCACTGTCTCTGATTAACAGGAAGGAAGGGCTGAGGAAGAGTTGTTTTACGCCCCATTAGAAGAGAAGAAAATATCTCCAATTTTAACAGTTGACATCACAAGGATATTTTTATGCCTTGCTAGTCATACATAATGCCAGACGTAGTGTTACAGTGTCCTGTGTTCCCACTATAGTGACTCCGTAATGCTAAGAAAGCCGTGCCAAGGAGCAAAGCCCTGCCCTGCGGGACGTGTCCCCTTGCGGTTCTGCCACTGCCATACCAGCCATCTCACAATTCCCTAAGCGCGCCGTCTGCTCTGTTAAACCCTAGCTTCAGGAGACACAGTCCTGAAGCTTGTTTTTCCAGAGCCAGCGGAAGCTCTCTCATTCGTACTGATTTTGGGGAGTGGCGGGCCCATCGGGGTTTCCTGTCTTCCAGTGTTACCAGTGACATTGATTGATACTCCCCGGTGGACTGTGCCGGCCCAGTAGGGTATTTGGTGAGGAGACAGATGGCCCTCTGTTCCTGAGTGGGGGTCCTTCTCCCTTTGTTTGGTTACACGCGAAGAATTTGCAAGCAAAGCTACCCCGGGGAGGCACCTTAACTGGGTCGGCTTCGTCTGCGCTGTGTGAGGATGGAGATGTGGACCCAGAGCTGATGTAGAACTGGATCTTGAGGTTCTGTTCAAATATGTTCTCAGCTGGATCTGTCTAGAAAAGCAAGTTAGGGGAAACAAAAATTCCAGAGATCATTGTACAGAACACATTTTTTAAAAATGTTTATTTTTGAGAGAGAGAGAGACAGAGTGCAGGCAGGGGAGGGGCAGAGAGAGAGGCAGACACAAATCCAAAGCAAGCTCCAGGCTCTGAGCTGAGGCTTGGACTTGGGAACAGCAGAATCATGACCTGAGCCGAAGTCGGACACTTAACGGACTGAGCCACCCAGGCACCCTAGAACGCACGGTCCTTACAGCCATGAACATTGCGGTATTTCTAACAATCCATAATTTGAGCATTTTTGTTAGAAGTATCCCAGCACGGAAGGCAGGTGCCAGAACTCTGCAGCAGGGAGCAGTCCGCCCACCACACCACTGAGGGCGTCTCATCCGGTCCCCTGGAAAGTCCAACACCCGCAAGAAAGTGAGCAGGCGGGTTCTAGGCAGAGTGGGTATTTGACAAATGAGCTAGAAACTCAAGAGAAGAATCCTGCCCCTGAGAGTAACTGACGGAGGTTCTGGCACTTTGACGTATGGATTCTTTTGAATTAAGGTTACTTGAGAAACAGTGCAAGGTGGGCTCTCTGACTCTCCTCTGTCTCGTAAAAGCAGGTATAAATCTTCCCCGTGAAAGGTGCCCTCCCTGTGCTGGAGGCGAGAAGACATTCCTCTCACCCGAGATCTGGGGTGTTTGGGGCCAGGAGGGCTGTACAAACCAACCTTGTTCAATGAGCCCACATCTTCCCAGCGACTTCTTCAGCATTCGGTGCCGTAGCCCAAAGCCTTCACCATGTCAGTTCTTAGCGTGTGATTTGTTTCTTTGTCTAAAGCTTCCTGCTCTAGTCACTTCTGAGAAGATTCCCTTACACAAGTCAAAATTCAGTTAAAATTTGTGGTTTTTTCTCTGGTTACTCTCCTATGTCAGTTTAATTCTTGCCCAGCCCCAGCCCCAGAGAGAAGAGGGAAGGATTGTTCTTCCTCCACGCTGTGTTAGGCAGTAAGTGAGAGTAAAAGAAGTGACTCGAACTCATAACTTATGGTACAAATCCAAACCCTGCTTCTCTAACAGTGCAGCAACACCAGCACTCAGGGTTGGCATCTTTTATGTTAAGAAATGTCTAGGGGCACCTGGGCGGCTCAGTTGGTTAAGCGTCCGGCTTCGACTCAGGTCATGATCTCATGGTTTGTGGGTTCAAGCCCTGTGTCGGGCTCTGTGCTGGCAGCTAGCTCAGAGCCTGGAGCCTGCTTCCGATTCTGTGTCTCCTTCTCTCTCTGACCCTCCCCTGCTCGCGTTGTCTCTCTCTCTCAAAAATAAATTAAAAAACAAAAAACAAAACAAAACAAAACAAAACAAAAAAAGAAATGTCTAAAATTTACTTTAGAAGATCATGTGATACATAGTTTAGGGTCATCTGGGTGGCTCAGTTGGTTAAGCATCGAATTCTTGCTTTCCTCTCTCTCTCTCTGCTCTTCCTCTGCTTATGCTCTCTCTCAACATAAATAAATAAACTTTAAAAAATATATATAATTTAGTGATTTCCAAAGTCATAAAATGTCCTAAGCGAAATGCAGCTCCAGGGTTATAGGAGAGGGAGGGTCAGAAGACAAGGAGAAACCTATCGGGCAACCTTGGAGTCACACACACACACACACACACACAGGCATGCACACACGCACGCACATGGTGGTTTATATGGGACTGGGGAATAAAAATAGTGTGTTCTGCTATTTTCATACACTTAAAATTTAATATTGTTAGAAATATTTTATCTAAAACGGAGTCACTTATGTTAAGCCCCACCAAGACCTCACACCAATCCCAGTTTCAGCCGCTCCCAGGAGTGGAATTGAAGCCGGTCAGTCTGGAATTTCCCACTGCGCTAGTGAGGTAATCTGCTGATAAGACCCGCCCTTCCTCCTCCTTCCGGAGACAACCCTTTCTTTTCTTTTGCTAATAACATCCTTGTCCTGCCTGGTTCTGCCCAGAAAAGCCTTCCTCTCAGAGCTCCCTTCTTTTTGTTGGATGGAATGCAAACCGATTCATAAGTTATTGAACAGAACCAATTAGATCTTGACATGTATTCAGCTGCTGAATGTTTACAATACACATAAAATTATGATGTGATGGTTGTGGTGGTGGGGACTTCGGGGTTTGGGGGAGCTGGGAGACCTTACAGAACGGCTTACATGGCCCCCAACAGCCCTTAGCCTTCCAGCCTTCAGTGATGAAAACCAAACCAAACAAACAAAAAGCTAAGACTTTGTATGAGTCCATTCTTGGGCCAACAGGTCAAACTCATAGAGAGTCGGGTTAAATAATTAGGAGCAGAAATAATTGATATGCAAAGCAAAAATCTCTGGCTTCGTAAATCACTTCCTAAACTTGTTTTCAGTTCAAGGCAGCATCAGTTACATGGCTTACACCCCCAAATGCCCTGTTTTTTCCCTAAGTTGGAACCAGTATCTTCTATTGCTCATTCATGTGACCACTGAGGTGAAATAGGACACACTATTCATGTGATATTTGATCGATGCATTTTTTGGTGTGGAGAATTTAAAAGTCTGCTTTTGGAGTCATTCCTATGATTAAAAATTCCATTTTCTAGGTGGCTCATATTTAAGAAATCAGCAAGGCTCCCAAAAAAGTCATTAAGCCTAATGCTCAAGGTTGGAACTCGAAAGCCAGCACTGCCTGCTGATTTCAGCTCAGGTCAAGGCCTCCCAGTTTTGTGGTTTCAAGCCCTGCATCCAGCTCTGTGCTAACAGCCGGGAGCCTGCTTGGGATTCTCCCTCTCTCTGCCCCTCGCCTGCTCACACTTTGTCTCTCTCTCTCTCTCTCTCTCTCTCTCTCTCTCTCTCTCAAAAAAAAAAAAATAAACGAGAGAGAGAAAACTTTCTTATATGTATTTCCTGTGCACGGACGTGCAAGAGTCCCCTAGAGTGTATTTCTAGGAATGGACTTCGGTCTACGCCGTTCTCATTGCCCCACATACTCACCAGCCCTTCCCTTGCCGTGTTTTTATCTCAAGCATTCCAGTAACTGCATAGTTCTTTCTTATGAAGCTTAGAACTTTTAATATGCTTATTGTCTGTTTGGATTTCCTCTCTATGAACTGCCTGTTAAGTTTCTTGCCACTTCCCTCCTAGTTGACTTTTCCTTATTGACCTAAGGTTCTTTGTATATTCTGGATATGAGCCTTCGTTAGTTGTTGTGTCACAGGGATCTTTCTCCACCATGAGGTTTATGTTTTAATAGTCTTTTCCCACTGTCCACAGTGCTAGCTTTACATTAAGTCCAGTATCCATAGATCCCTCTTTTTCTGGATAGTGTTCTGTTCTGTAGGTCTATGTGTGTGTGCGTTTGCCGATACCATACTGCTTTAACTCCTGTAGGTTTTAGCCTCATGACATTTTCATTTCATTTCATTTCATTTTTTGAGAGAGTATGAGTAGGGGAGGGGCAGAGAGAGAGAGAGAGAGAGAGAGAGAGAATCTCAAGCAGGCTCCATGCCAGGTGCAGAGCCTGACACCAGGCTTGACCCCATGACCATGAGACGATGACCTGAGGTAACATCTGGAGTCTGATGCTCAACTGACTGAGACGCCCAGGTGCTTCCATCGTGACATTTTACAGAGAAAGCTCAGCTAATTTGATCTTCAAAAACAGTTTTATTTTCTTGATCTTTTGCATTTCCATGTACATTCCAAGTTCCATGGTATAAAATCAGAAACTTTATCAGGATTATATTGAATCTTGCTATAGTCTACTGAATCTTCAATCTTGATAGAATATTGATTGAACCGATTTTAATTAGTTAAGGGATAATTGAGATCTTTATAGTATAAAGACTTTTCATCTAGGAATATAGTGTTACTCTCTAATTTAGGCCTTTTTAAATGTCCCTTTTTACAATTGAATAATATTTCTTCCTAGAGGATTTTTAGCTATTAGATTTGTTTCTAAATATTTGATTTCTTATCCTATTGTTAATGATGTCTGTTAAAAGAAGGTAATTAAATTTCTCAATAGTATATAGAAATCCATTTGATTTCTATGTATTGACATAGTAGTCTCCATATATTGTGTTACACAATGTATTTCAGATTCTGATTTTTGTATAATGATTTCCATAAGTATTTCTGTGTCTTGTGTGTATTTGAGCAAGTCAACCATCTTGCTGAGCTTTTTAAAACAAATTGAAATTTTTAATTAAGGTTGAAAAGACTTTCCACATTATATTGAATAAAAATAGTAGAGCAGACATCTTTATCTTTCTCCTAAATGTAAAAATTGAAATGTTTCAGTATTTTACCATCAAAACTGTTTGGTTGTAAATTCTGTGGCTGTTGCAGGTAGCTTCTGCGAGATTAAGATTGTTGTTTTCTGCTTCTAACTTGGGTTGAGAGGCTCTGTTTTTGTATGTTAAAAAGATATTGCAATTTATCAGATGTTTTTATGATTTTTATTGAAATGGTTTTATTTGCTAATCTGCTCATGTGTTATGCTGATTCATTTTTTAGTGTCACACTTTGCGTTACTAAGACAATACCAAATCAGTCATGCTATATATTTTTTTATGTATATAACTGGATTCGGTTCAGCTATTTTTTTTTTTTAAGATTTCTTCACGTTCAGCATTTCATGGTAATTCCCATTGAACACCTGAGATTCGAAGGCTCAGATGCGGTGTTTCACCAAGATGGTCCACCTTTGGGCGCTAACAACGAAATACATCGGAAACAATGCCTGTACCCTTTGAATTGTTCCAAGGAACACCGTTGCTGTCAGCACAGGTGAAACCATGGTGTCCAGGTTAAAGTTCAGCACTACAGCTCAAAGATACTTCTGGATTGTATGCAGTTTCACAACCTTGGGAGCATCATGATTATAGGCTTACCCTCGTCTTAAATCTGTGGCCAAAACCTAAGGCTATGCTCTTGCTCTCAGTTAAGACACAAACTTGTATTTTCTTTTTTTTTTTTTTAATTTTTTTAATGTTTTATTTATTTTTTTGATACAGAGAGAGACAGAGCATGAGAGGGGGAGGGTCAGAGAGAGAAGGAGACACAGAACCGGAAGCAGGCTCCAGGCTCTGAGCTGTCAGCACAGACTCAGAGCCTGATCCAGGGCTTGAACCCACGAACGTGAGATCTGACCTGAGCCGAAGTCGGAGGCTTAACCGACTAAGCCACCCAAGCGCCCCACAAACTTGTATTTTCCACACCTCTAACTCTGAAGTCCAGGGTCTTGTCTCGGGATCGCCTAAGTCAGGTCTGGGAGGCACTGCAGGTGGATTCATGTCAACACCGAATCCCCTCTAGGTACGAATCTGTGAAACTGCACAAGTTATGTGCTCCCAAAATACACTGGTGGGACAGGCCTGGGGGAGACCTTGCCATTCCAAGAGTGGGAAGGAGGGAAGGAGGAAGAGGTGGCAGGTCCCAGGCAAGTCCAAAACCCAGCGAGGCAAGCTCCAGTAGATCATAAGATTTGAGAATAATCCTGCTGGGCGCCAAGGCCCCCCCATCCAGGCCCAGTGAGATGACAGCACCGCCACCATGGCCCCCCCTGCTACTCCACACCTACTCTGCCCTTAAAGCAAAAATTCATGCATGATATAGAAAAAGTAACAAAATCGAAAGGAACAGTAAAGCCAATAGTTTCAACTTGATAAAACTAATAAAAGGGACAAAAGTAGGTGATGGTCCATGAAGAAACAAAAATAGGAAGAAAAGGCACATAAGGCCAATATCAAAAATGATGAAAAGGACATCATATCTGAGGCAGATAGTTAAAGATAATATAGTACAATAATAACTTGGGGACCATTTCAAAATATAAAAAATTGCATATCAATAGATAAATATTTGGACAAATTATTAGGAAATATCACCTGTTCAAATCAATTCAAGAAAAAATATGAAAAGCCTGAAAACTCCTATAGTTATTTTTTAATGTTATTTATTATTTTGAGAGACAGACAGAGCACGAGCAGGGGAGGGGTAGAGACAGGGAGACACAGAATTGGAAGCAGGCTCCAGGCTCCGAGCTGTCAGCACAGAGCCCAAGAACCACAAGATCACAACCTGAGGCAAAGTCGGATGCTTAACCCAGTGAGCCACTCAGGTGCCTCTAAAATACTAAAAAAAAAAAAAAAAAAAAAGGAACCAGAAATTAGGAATTCAGGAAATCCTATCCACACTGCAAAGAAGGAGAGAACAGCAAGGGTGTGGCCAACCGGCCGTCTGATAAGAGGTCATGGCAGAGTGGAACTTCTTCATACTGTCCCTGTTCTGTTTGTACTTGCCCTAGAAATGTAAGCATGCAAGTTAGTCAACCCCACAAATCCGAATGTGATCAAATCTCCCCGTTCCCCCTGGGCAATCCCTGGATCTTGGGATATTTTAAATTTGCTTCCTTCTCTCCTGAATTAAATGTTATTGTCTCCATTTTTAAGTTCATCTTGTTTTGTTTTTTAATCCTCTTGACATTATTACCACTGTTTTATTTAGTTAATATTAATTTACATTTGCTTATATGTTTACCACTTCCTCTGTTCTCTTAAACTTATCCTTCATGACCAGTTTCTCTGTCTAAAGTACATTCCTTAGAATTTCCTTTCGTGAGATTGTGTTGTTGACAGATTTTCTCTTAGTTCTCATTTGCCTGTAAGCGAAAGAAGTTCACCTTCATCTTTGAAAGATGCTTCTGCTTTGCATAAATTTCTAGGTTCTAGACGAGATTTTCTTATAGCAAGTGAATGTGTCTTTCTTCTTCTAGCTTCTGTCGATAGTGCTAGAAGTCAGGTGTCATTCCTGCCGCTGTCATGTTTGGGCAATCTTTTTTTTTTTTTTTTTTTTTTTTTACTCTGGACGACTTCAGATGTAAGGCTGCAGCTTTACTGTTATCTAGATGTGAAATTATTCTCATCAGTCATGCCTGGGATTTGCTGAGCTTCTTGAGTCTGTGGGTCTACACTGGAGTCTGAAAAAGTCTCACTGTTATATTTTCAACTATTGCTGTGTTCTCTTCACTAGGCTCTCAGAACTTGGACCAGATCCTGGCCAGCACCTCTCACCTCGCTCCTGCCATGTTTACCCTTCCTGCTGTGTTTTCCTTTATTTTCTCTCCCCATCATGTTCTGATTTGTCTTACAATTCACAAATTCTCTCTTCTGCTCTGTTCATTTTCCTGCCAATTATATTTATATGATTTTCATCTCCAGAAGTTCTGCTTGGTTATTTTCCAGATATGGTGTGCCACATTTTATTGCCTTTTCCCCGCAGTAGGCTCGAGTTTGGCAGCTGGTCATATTTTACGAACTATAAGCTGCACTTTTTTTTTTTTACTTTTTAACATCTTTGAAATAGTTCTATATATGAAAACCAATGTTGTTTTATAATTACTATCAGCCAAAAGCACCCATAGAGAGATCATTAATATGCACACAAGATGGAACTAAGAAACTGGTAGAAAAGGAAGAAAAGTGTTTGTAAGATAGATCACTATAAAACAGGTGTGAGACTTTTTTTTCTCCAGTTAAGACACGAAATATAGGATATGGAAGCACCATTTAATTTTCAATAAACTATCGCATCCTCCCAGATCAACGTGCTTTCACAATGAACACACGGGAGGTGAAGGGGGACTGATGATCATGGGCGGCCCCGAGCTTCTCGGACCCTGGCGCCACCCTCTGCACCTGTCCGGACCCGGCCCTGCGGGCGCTTCACACATGCCTGGTTTCCTCCCGCTGACTAACAAGTCACCACCAACTGGCACCCTCGAACGACCCCCATCCATTCTGCCACAGCTCCGTGCCCATGTTCTGGGCGTGGCACAGCTAGATTCTGAGTTCAGGGTCTCCTGAGGCTGAAATCAGGGTGTTGGAGTCTCATCAGAGGCTTGGGGTCCTCTTTGTGGCTCTCGTGACTGTTAGCAGGATTCATATCCTTGCAGCTGTGAAACTCATGGAGGCTACAGGGGCGCCTGAGGGGCTCAGTCGGTTAAGCATCCAACTTCGGCTCAGGTCATGATCTCACAGTTTGTGGGTTTGAGCCCCGCATCAGGCTCTGTGCGGACAGCTCAGAGCCTGGAGCCTGCTTCAGATTCTATGTCTCCCTCTCTCTCTGCCCCTCCCTTGCTCTCTCTCTCTCTCTCTTTCTCAATATTAATAGACATTGCACAAACTGACGGCTGAAGAGGGAGGGAGAAGTGGAAGAGGGGTGATGGTCATAGAGAGGGGCACTTGTGGGGAAGAGCACTGGGTGTTCTATGGAAACCAACTTGGCAATAAACTATAGAAAGAAACATTAAAAAAAGTCAGTAGATCAAAAAATTTTAATTAAAAAATGAAAATAATAAAATAAATAACATAAATAAATTTTTTAAACTTCATGAAGGTTCCATCTCCAAGGTCAATGGGAGAATGCCTGTCTTAACCAAACTTCTGTAGAGAGTTCACCAGATGAGGTCAGGTCCACCCAGGATACCCTCCCTTCCGTTCACTCAGAGCCAGCTGGTTAGTGACCTGCCCCTGGGAGTGACAGACTACCCCGTTCTCTCTGGTCCTGCCCATCCTCAAGGGAGGGGTGCACAGCATGCTTACAGCAGGCGACAGGGACCTAAAGGATCACTTAGAGTTTCTGCCTTCCAGGCTGTCCTAGAAGGACCATCTCAAAGCTTCCATTTGGCTCTTCCTACCCTCGCTCCCCTGGATATGGAGATCGTGCATGGGTCGCACCAGTTTTTGAGTACGTGTATTCCCATTGTACTCTTGCTAACGGTGGAGCTAACCACAGGCTAGATGCAGGGACCGCTGGGTCCACTGAGCGACAGTCCCAGGTCAAGATGCCACCGCGCCATGCTGACTGGTGGGCCGTGGTGGGGGGACACGGCGGTTTCCAGGAAGCAGCGGCACAACCCCTGACTTCAGGAGTTTCCAGCCCTGCCTCCCAGCGGCCGTCGGCCCAGACTGGGATTTCCTTCTGCGCTCTGCAAACCAGCCCTGCCTTCCAGCCCTCCAGGTTCGGGACCCCAACCCCTTCCACCTGTCTCTCAAGCCCGAGAGGCAGTCGCTGCTCCTTGTGGTCGCTGCCTCTGTGGGGACTCACTGTGTGCTTTTTTGCCTTTTTAGTCCTCTGATGTCTGTTGAATCAACTCTCTGTTTTAAAATATCTTCACCACAAGGACGAGCCCAGAGGACAGCGTGCTAGGCAAAGCATGCCAGTCACAGAAGGACAGATGCCGCAGGGTTCTACTTACACGAGGAATCTAAAGGAGGCAGACTGAGGGCGCCGGGGGGCTCAGTTGGTTATGCATCCGACTCTGGGTTGTGGCTCAGGCCACGATCTCACGGTGGTGGGATGGAACCCCGCGTCGGCTCTACGCTGGGCACAGAGCCTGCTTGGGATTCTCTCCCTTTCTCTCCCTCTCCCCTGCTTGCACACACTCTCTTTCTTTCAAAATAAATAAACTTTAAAAAGTAAATAAGTAAAAGAGTCACAGTGACAGAAGCAGAGAGTGGAATGCGGTGGCTGGGGGTGGGGAGGGGAGGAGAAATGTGGAGATGTCAGTCCGTGGACATAAAGTCTCAGTTACGCAAGAGGAGTAAGTTCTAGAGATTTGCTGCACAACATTGTGCCTCTGCTGGACAGCTTCATGCTGTGCACCTGAAAGTTATCAGACTGATTGCCGCCGTGTCTAGTGTTCTTGCCACAAAAACAGAAAAGAGGCGCAAGGAAGCTTCTGGAGGTAACGGATATATCAGTTCCCTTGATTGTGGTTTCACAGGTGTCCCAAGTCATCAAATTGTATACCTTAAATATGTGCATGAGTTGTATATTAATTGTATCTGAACAAACCCGTTTAGAGATAAGTTAATAAAATAAAATGCCTCTGTTAAAAAAATAACTGCTACAGCTCCTGTGTTCCTGCCTGGAGCCAGGCACACACCTGAAGTTTTCTCCACACTAGAATGAGTAGGTAAACCTCCTATGTCCACGGGACAGGCCACTGTGCCGAAATACAGCTGAACACTGGGCTCCTCACAACCGCGCTGTGGTACAGACTGTTCCATGCGCTGGAACATTCTACAGCCGTGTCCTGCGTGGGGGGTAATGCTGGAGCTGACGGGGAGGCGGTCCTGCCTATGCAGCCCCCCAGAGAGGGATGGCCGTGGCCCCGCCAGGCTTGGGCTGCCCCTGCGTGGACGCATGCACCGGGTGTGCGTCTCCCCGCACCTGTGATAGTTCATCGTGTAACGTGTGTATTGCATTGTGGTCATTATTTCAGTCCTAACACCGATGCCTTTACAACTCACACGAACTTGCAGCCCTGTTCCCCCCACACCTGCGTCTCCCCCACGTGCCTCTCGCTTGAAAGGATGTTGAAGCGGTTTTAGTGCAAGAGCAATGGTCTTGAGGACGTCAATGACTTCGCAGAGTCTGCACACCACAGTGCAGGAGCTGGGACCTACCTCGCCCTGAGCCCCCGTGGCGGCAGTCGGGTCACCCAGCGCCACGGAGCGTGACCTCGGGTCCTCTTGCACTGCCCCTGGAAGACAATGGCAAACGTGTTTATCATAGACAATTAAGACTAATATTCATGCCTTTTTCGTCCTTAATCCATTTATAATTATTCACAGACTGTAGTTTTCAGAGGTGATCTGATTTATCATGGATATACAGTTAAATCGAAATATATTTACATTGATTTATAGAAACTAAACCCGTGTAATTTATATCTAAGAATCCTGCATCTCCAAAGTAACAATTTTTAGCAAATTTGTGTTAAAATTATAATGAAAGTCCAGAAATAAGTTATATAATTTTTCAAGAATTTAACTCCTGTGTGTCAGATCATCACTTCATTTTTCCCACAAGTATTACATCTAAATAAAACTTAACGCATTTTTGGAAGACCCCAGGGGACTTCGGAAATGAGGTCGCGCAGAGGATGGCTGCTGTTCCGTGCCCGCTGGGCCCCTCCCCAGGAGCCTGCCTCCTGCCCCTCCTCCCGGGTCCCGGGTGTGCCCTTTCCCACCTGCATTATGGGCACAAGACCGTGGGTGGGTGTAGAATATTAGTTACACTTAAAACTTGTGTCATTGTATCAACATATTAGTTATGTAGATGGAATACAGTTCCCAACTGTAAGGCTTTTTCCTCAAAGAAATTTTTTTTTAAGTAGACTCCGTACCCAACACAGGGCTGGAACTCACGACCCTGAGGTCAAGAGTCACATGATCTACCAACTGAGCCAGCCACATGCCCCTCCTCAAAGTAAGGAATTTTAGAGAAATTCCATACTTATCATCTATCAATTGTACCAATTTTAAGTATAATTATTCAAAATGAAGTCATAAAGAAGGATTATGGTTCCATTTAACTATTAGAGATGAGAAAGCACAGATTTAGACTTCCTCTAACAAGCATACCTTTTAGCAACTGACATCGCCAGAAAAGTACTTTTCAGCGATAAATCCTTAACACGATTGCTTAGGAGTCAAACAAGGAGGTGTGTTCAGAAATGTCACAGAACACTGAACTGGATTTTATTACTCGGCAGCATTCAGAAGCAAAATAATGGTAAAAATCAAACTCTAGGTTAAAATGTTAACTTCATAAGGCATGATGATAACATATGGCCTTTCCTTTTTGGATTCCTTCTAAAAAATGTCAAGCCCATCTGGACTCCCACCAATCAATCTCTACCCAGTGGTGCTGTGAAGGGACAAGGCCGTGGCCTTGACTTTGCCGGAGCATCTGACCCTGGGCCACCGCCGCCTCGCTCCACGGCTCTCACCCCACATCCGGTGTCCCCTTACACCTCTCTTGAATTAGAACCTGTCCTGCTCCTCATCTTCATAAGGAAACTCGAGTTCTCTGTAACTGCTTCATCTACTTTCTGTAGTTTAAAAAAAAAAAAAGCCAACTCACAAATATTTATTGAACAGCCACTGCGTTCCTGTTTCCCTATGTTGGATTCCTTATGAGCCTGCTCCCTGCCTTCCAGGGTGTTCACCAGCTGGTGCGAGCCCATCCTGATGCCGTCCAGTGTGAGCCGCAGAACCGTGCAACCAGCAGAGAGGGGAATTCGGACACGTAGAAGGTCCTTTAAGTGATTTGTGTAAGAAATGGCCTCTGTTTAAGAACACAGACTATCCCTTCATTAAAGGTAACATTCACTGTTTATTTCTATTAAATTCTCATATCACCAATACTGTCATAGAGAAAGAAAATTTAAGGAATTCATGTATTAGAGGTATGACACATTCTTAGCTTCCTGGTTCATGGGAAAATATCCAGGAGATCTTGACAGAAGAAAGGGTTAATAAATTGTTGAAAATGGCTCACAGCAAGTTCTCCGAGAATCAAAAGTGGAAGGCAATCCCCAGCATCCCGGTGCAAGTCTGCGTGGGCCTCCCTGGTGTCCCCCCAGCTGCACGTGGTCCCCCACATACCTCACACAGCCTGAGCCCACTGGGAGCCTTCCAACCCCAGGAAGTGACGGGTTTACCAAATTAAAACATTTTATCAATTAACAAAACATTCCTATGAACCATTTCATGGTACTTGAAAAAGGTGTTTCCACTTCAAGATTTTACTGTGTAGGCAAGATCCCCACAATGTATAAAATAAGACTGAACAAAATAGCTCTTGCAACAGTTTATCAAGAGTAGACACACACACACACCAACCTTGGGTTTCGGGCCGCCTTTCTCCCACCTGAGTGGTGAGCTGGCTCTCCCGTGGCCCCAGCCCAGGGGAGGGGACGCGGCAGGTCCCGCCCTTGGCGACAGTTAGCCCCACACCCTTTTAGATCTGAGCTCCTCACCCTTGGTCAGGCGTTCAGTTTCTAACCACGAGTCGGATCGGTACTTCTCTTGGGCTTTCATTTTACTAAAAGAGGCAGAAAGAAGGGAAGATGTCAGTAAGCACGAAGTGCTGGAGCCTGACCTGTATTTGCGTCCTACGTAACCAGAATGCGGGCTGATGCCGTTAGACTCCTTAGTCAAACCAAAGTTTGTGTTTAGAACATACCAAATAAAAGAGATTTGACAATTGCATCAGGGTTTCATAGGGAATCAAAATCACGGAGCAAATGAATATATATATATATATATATATATATATATATATATATATATATATAGTGATTTTCCACTTGATTCACATGCTTGCTTTTCAGCAAATGTGTGAACTGAGTGCCCTGAGCATAAGATGAAATACCACGTTCATTCTGAAAGGCTACCCAGATGTTACTGAAAGCTCTGCACTCTGCGTCATTCCTATCATGAGAAATGTCTTTTCCTTTTCACCTTTAAAGGACACTGGTCTTAGAACTGAATCTTTTGGAACATGGCTTTCAGTACCTCAGCTTCTTGCACTGAAGTTGATCCAAAAGGGCTACAGTCAGGTGCATAAGGCTTCTAGGCACAGACGATGGCCCTCGGAGGCCGCGTTTCTTCTCATCCCGCTAAACGATTCTTTTGAAGCACATTTATGTAGGAAACATGCCACATTTATATTTTTATACCAGCTTGGATCCTTTTTCTTTTACTCTGCACTATTACATCATCTCACCTACACTGATGTATCATTAGCTACAATTATCGTCTCTTTGTATGATTTTTGTGTTATCATTTGCTTTGTAGGAGTTTCATTTGCCCTATTTTTGTGATAAGAATAGACCAAAATTCTCCAATAACCAGCAAACAGAATAGGGAGAGGCATCTTTTAAAAAACATACTCATACTACAATATACAAGGTGAATTACAAGCTATAATTACATTTATGTGGACACCAACATCCCTGGGCCCTTCACAAGTTAACAATCTCTGGGAAATAAACAACAATTTGTAGTTACCCTCATTCTGTTTTCATTATACATTATTTTTCTACATATACAAAATGTTGTTTATAAGAGGATTTGGGTGCCTGTGAATCAAGGAAATCTTACAATAAGGGGAAAAAACAAGAGAAACCTCATTCACAAATGTATCAGGTTTCAGTGGTGTTATTAGGATTTTGTGGAGATGCTGAAATCAATTACAGTCTGTTGAAAGTACAGTTGTTAAAAGCACTTAACTGCTTTCAAAGCTTTCATAACTTTCTAGAAGAAATTTCTTTCTCTATATTCTTTACCAGAAGAAATCTCTCTATATATGTTTCTGAAAACTGGACTTTATGTCACAGGGAGAGACCCAGCATGTGACTTCGCTGTAGGGACATTGCAAACCAGACCACACATTGTTCTGAGGACCGCACAGTCGGGCTTACCCGTCTGGGGGGCCCGGGGTGGCCTCTGGGGACCCCCATCTGGAAGCTCGCTCTCTGTCCAGAGCCGACTCCAACATCAGCGTGGCTGACGTGTCCAGTGTATGAAATCGCTGCATCGCCCTGGCGTGTTCTGCAAAGTCAGGGAAGTAGGTGTTCATTCCCATCTCCGGTTTACAATGTTCTAAAGCGCATCCAAAATATATCGAGAGGGTGCTCAGAACTATTGCTTTTCTTGAATAGTAAACAGGAAACTTGCTTATTATTAAATTACATTTAATTTATAAATGTATAACTTTATAAATTATATTATTTAATATTATTATTAAAATACACTATTTGGGGGGCATAGTATTAAAGATTCATAGGGACACCTGGGTGGCTCAGTCAGTTAAGCATCTGACTCTTGGTTTTGGCTCAGGTCATGATCTTTCAGTTCATGAGTTCCAGCCCCATGTCCGGTGCTGCACAGAGCCTGCTTGGGATTCTCTCTGCCTCTCTCTCTGCCCCTCCCCCACTCACTTGTGCCCACTTTCTCTCTAGACAAATACATTTTTAAAAAAGATTCATATGAAAAGTCTTACTTTTATACTTACCACCATGGTACCTGCCCCCTGCCCCCTCCCCACCCCCCCCGCCAAGATCAGGGCAGATTTCATGTGAAAAGACTTTTTGCAGGTTGAGAGCTGCACATTTTGACCTAGTTCATCAACTTCACCATCCTGATTCCAGCTTTGCTCTTTTCCACCCTGTGAGCTTCGCTGGGCTGTGACACCCACCCTCGCTCCTCTAACCGACTTGGAGCTTCCTAGACTCCACTTCTTTGGTTACTCCTAAGGGCAAGGTCACTCTCTGAGCATCCTTTTCATCTCTGATGCTAGAATATAGAAACTAAAAGATATGAAACGCTAACGTGGAAAAAGGAAAATCAGCATCAATAAGTGTAGGAGAAAAGATACACAACAGTAAACCCTGATGCAAGACTACGGAAGAGGTCATGACAGATTTTGTATGACCAGTGAAAAACCCTAGAGGTGCTCCCAGTGCAAATGTAGAGCCTGGATTTGACAGAGCAGTGAGGGCCACATCAACTTAAGACACACTGGGCAGGAGCAGACTCCTTCCTGGGCTCAGCTGGTGCGATTGGAGAAACCGTTCATTCTTCCAAGGCAATGACAGTTATACCGACCTGATTACGAAAGGTCCCTATTCCAAACTTTATTCTTCGAGATTAGCTTAAATATTAGAGTAGGCACTGAACGTCTACAGTGCGCCCATCTGTGAAACAGCTCCCCTCTAAGCATACGTATAGTTCACACAACTTAGTAACATCACAGCATTAAGCCTCTGTTCCCAGAGATGGCCCCGTCACTGCCTGGTCCCATCACTCCATGGCAAGTTCTGAGGCTGGCACGTGACAGTTCAGGGGTGAAAGAAACTAAAGACACACCCCAAAGCGCGTGTGGACATGGAAAAGAGAAAGTTTACTACGCACAGACTTTTCTGAAATCCCTCCAAGATGCTCTTTAGTGCAAAACAAAAACTGAATTCAAAAGAAGGAAACGGGCGCCCGAGCGGCTCGGTTGTTAAGCGTCATCTCATGGTTTATGGGCTCAAGCCCCACGTCGGGTCTGTGCTGATGATGCAGAGCCTGCTTGGTTCCCTCCCTCTCTGCCTCTCCTCCGCTTGTACGCACGTGCGTGTGTGCGCCCTCTCTCAAAATAAATAAATAAACTTTAAAAATATCAGAAGAAAGAAGAAAACAACAGACCCAAGAATGATGGCAGCCTAACCAGTAACCTGTGGTTGAGTCTGAAATACTGTCAGTAAATAATTATCTGGATCTGACGCCCAAAAAAATCCCAGCACCAGGGCCGGGGTGGAACTGCCAGCGTTCTCGAGCGAACACAAGTAGAGTGCAGCCTGTCCTCAACAGCTGCAGCACCGCGTGATCTCTGTGGAGGCAGCAATTTTCACAGATCAGCGTCTCTGCTATCTCACAATCCGCAAATAAGCAAATTTCTCAAGTCTCCTGCAGAAGATGTGCCCCATAGAACCCAGGTACACAATTCTGAATATTTTGATTACTAATGAGAACATGAGCATCTCGGATCCTTACCATTAGAGGAAATGTCACAGATTCTGTATCATGGAACTTGATGTGCTTGCAAAATATATTTCTTCAGATTTTATCTATAGAGATTTTGTTGGGCTCAACTGTGATGTTTTTATATTACATGTAACTGTACTAGAACTTGTTAAAATAAGGCTGCATCTCAAATATGCTTACATGTGATACATGATACGAAGGGCTTTTAAGAGAGAAAATACTTCCTGGAGTAGGCTTGCCAGTGTGTTAATAATCAGAGAATCAAACCGGGCACAGCACATGACCAAATTCTTATGGGAACTAAAACAAAACAAGTGCCCATGAACAAATTACAATTATAAGACGTTAGACAATTCAGACACAAACCAAGATCTGGCAGGGAAAAAATGTAACAGTGAAAATAGTACAGGCGTGGGGCGCCTGGGTGGCTCAGCCGGTTAAGTGTCCAGCTTCGGCTCAGGTCATGACCTCACGGTTCATGGGTTCGAGCCCCGCGTCAGGCTCTGTGCTGACAGCTAGCTCAGAGCCTGGAGCCTGCTTCAGAGTCTATGTCTGCCTCTCTCTCTGACCCTCCCCTGCTCACGCTGTCTCTCTCTGTCTCTCAAAAATAAAAAAAATTTTTTTAATTAAAAAAAAAAAAGAAAACAGTACAGGCGTTAGGGCATGGGGTCCTGAGCACCAACTGGGTCTGGTTCCAAGGAGTTGGAGCCTAGACATGTTCTGGAACATCTCAGACCTGAACGCTGAAATGTAATGTTGATGCATAGATGATGGGCATTTGTATTAGACGTATCCTATACATATGTGTGTGTGTGTGTGTGTGTGTGTGTGTGTCCACATATACATATTGTGTATGTGTATGTGCGCAACAGGATATATATAAACACAGACATAGACATAGATATATAGGTATAGATATGCCTCTGATGCCTGCACATTGTGGACACACAGCTTTTTACTCTGTAGTTAAATACAGACCAAAAAAGAGTTAGCTTGCAGAAACTGTAATAATTTTAAGCCTCAGCCAAAACCTTAGCCTTGATGAATCAGGAAACTGAACTGACGAATGTTTAGGAATTATAAACTCAGCTGATTTCCAAATTCGTTAATTTCATGATGTATTTTAAACATAGGATTACCTGTATTTCCAAGCATGATCTCCTGTTACAATTTGTAAGAGAAGCAAGTAGAAATTGATCTTAAAAAGAGAAATATGCATTTGAATAGAGAAGCCCTGACATTCAGCCGAGTGCAGGCACTATTAGATATACAAGAAAGGGTGTTGGGTTATTGTTGGTGAATTAACAGGGGAAGGCGTGCAGACGTGGGACCCGTACCTCCCTGAGGCATCCTGCGGGGCCTCTAGTCTTTCATCCTGCAGACGAGGGAGCTCTCTTTATGCTCATCATGATGGGAACACTCCCAGGACCTCCCTCCTGCAGATCTTTCTGGAGCAGAGAGTCAGAAAGCCTCCTTCCCAGCCCTCGCAACAGCCCCAAGAAGCCGCTGCCTGCAGGCCAACGGCTGCTGCCTGGGTTTGGAAGGGCCCTGCCCCAGGGTTCCGAGGCGGCTCCTGCCCGGGCGGCAGTTACATGGGAAGACTCAGCCTTGCAGACTTGAGGGGCGCCCTGGTACTGGTGTCGGCCCTGGGGAAGGAGGATGCCCTTCCTTGGGCGACAGCGTGGGAGAAACCAGGGACGGCTCTGTGGTGATGACACAGTGATACGGGACCGGAGGGCACAGCCTCTGCATTGTGGACCTCAGATGTATATGTATCCGAACCCATATGTCCCAACACATGTCCATGTGTATATATAGGAGAATAGGGATCGTAAGGTTTTTAATAAGTTTTTTGTCTTATTCACATATTTTCTTTTGGTACCGTTTAATTCTGACATAACTTCAACCTTGCAGAACAGTGTAAGAATAGACAAAGAGCTCCCATAAACTGTTTCTCAAATTTACCATTGTAAACATTCTGCCCGTTTCCCTTACCTCTCTCTCCACATACATAACATGTACCTGTTTTCTCTGAACCACCTGAAAATAAGTTGTTGACACAAAATACTTAAGAATACAGGCACCTCCTGCGTAACCACAGTACGAGGAGAATGAGCCCGAAATCCAACAGGGACACACCATTCACTAAGTCCCTGACGAAGCGGGGGGGGGGCGGGCGACAGACACTTTGCTTTCAGAGGAATAACAGTAGGATTTTTCACCAAATTAATGGAATTGAGAAAATAATGGAACATCTTTGAAGTGCTTGGTGAAAATCACTGCCCGTCGAGCCTTCCACCCCCAGGAAAGGAAACGCGTCACAAGTGCAGGCGGTGGCGCTGGGGGCTGGTGTAGGGCCGGGTGGTTACGGCTGACCCTGCCGGGTGGTGGTTTGAAAGCCATCGGGGGAGCAGACCCTAACCGATCTCATCCCTAGGAAGAAACAGGCGACGGGTGTTAACTAAACGTGCCGTGGACACCGTTTCACAAGGCATGGAAGTCACGTCGCTGTGCTCTACGCCACAGCGCTGCGTGTCCGTTCCAACTCAGTAAAACTGGGGAAAGCTGAAGGTGGTGAAAATATTTTACACAGACCAAAAAAATCAAAGGATTTATTTCCACAGATCCACACGAAAAGAAATGCTAGGGGCATCTGGGTGGATCAGTAGGTTGAGCACCGGACTTCGGCTCAGATCATGATCTCTGGTTCATGAGTGTGAGCCGCACAAGGGGCTCGCTGCTGCCAGATTGTCAGTGCGGAGCCCACTTCAGGTCCTCTGTCCCCTTCTCTGGACTCTCCCCCGCCTGGCACTCTCCCAAAACTAAATCAATAAAATCAATAAAAAGTAAAAATGAAAAAATAAAAGAAATGCCAGAGGGAATTTGTGAGTCAAAAGGGGAAAGAATTATAGATGGGAATATAGTAATTAATGCAGGAGAGAAAGAAGAAAAGCAGAAGGGAAAATATGTGGATAGATCTACTGTTTTATGCACGTGGACTATTTAAACAGCATCACTAATATGAACTTCAAAATACACGTGGAAATAAAATAAATGACAATGCCAGGAGCGGCAGAAAGGAGTTAAATGGAGTTGGTGTTTCAAGGTCCTCACCCCGTCAATAAATTCTAAAATTCATACAGATTATAAACCTAAATGTGAAATGTTAAAAATGAAACATTTAAAAGAAAATTATGAACTTTTTATGACCAATTTGTGGTAGACAAAGTGTTCCCCAATTAAGATGCAGAAAATGCCAACTGTAAAGAAAACATGGTTGACTTGGACTGTGTTAAAATTAAGAATTGCTGTTTGTCCAAAGACACCAAGAAGAGAGGGAAGAGGCAACCTCAGTGTGGGAGAAGATACGCAGCCGATGTATCTGTTAAAGGTCCCCACCCCAATGTACGGCATATGTGCAATCTCTACGCACCTGTGTCTGTCCTGTTCATGTTATGTATAATATAAATTGTGTGTGTGTGTGTGTGTGTGTGTGTGTGTGTGTGCGTGCGCGCGTGTGTGTGTATCGAGTCAGTGGGAACAGGTAGACAGCACAACACAGCACCAACTTCATGCTCATCAGACAAATACAAATGAGAACCGTACTGTGAAACGGCTGCATCACCAAAATGGCTGAATTTCAAAAGACGTGACGTGCCAAGAGCTGGCGAGGCTACGAAAGATTTGGAATGTTCATACTCTGCTAGAGAGAGTGGATGAAACCACGTCGGTGCACTCAGTAGCAGAGGCTTCTGAAGCTGAACACAAGCGTGGCTTGTGACCCCGGAATGGCACCTCTGGGAACACAATATAAACATCTGGGTCTGGAGACAAAACCTGGGCACAAAGGTTCACAGCGAATTCTTTCCTAAGAGCCCCAACCCAGAAGCAAAAAGCATCAGCCAAAAGCAGAACACATTTTTGTAAGTGTGATCTATTCCGATGAGAAACCACAGCACAGGGCAAGAAGACATCACCGTGTGGACAAATACCTGAGATATTTGGGGAAAATCACATTAAATCATAATGAGATGTACTTTCGCATCTATTAGAATGCCTTAAATCTTTTTTTTAAAAACTCAGCAGCATGTCTGGCAAGGATACAGGGTGCCTAGAACTCTACCACGTTGTTGGAAGGAATGTAAAACGAGACAGCTGCTCTGGCAAATAGCTTGGCAAGTTCGAGAAGTTAAATACCCACAGGCCATTTGACCAATCAGATGTATCCGTTCCATGGGTTCAGTCTAGGTAAGTGAAAGCAGCGACTTCCACTGCTTTGTACGGATGTTTGTAGTGGCTCTCTTCATAAATCATTGTAATCACATTGGCATCATTTATCATGAATCTGATAAAGCTTCACACGTTACCGAGGGCAAAAAGCCAATCTCAAAATGTTACACGCTGTATGATTGCATTTATAGGGTAATCTGTCCATGTATTAAGACCCGTACAGCTGTATATCCAAGAGAAAATTGGCTTATTGTTTGTAAAAATTTTAAATAACTAAAATTAAACACTGCGAATTAAGTGGTTCCAGAAATACAAGGATTCTTCAAAGGCTGTTGGTCTGATGTGCATTTTGTGCCAGGGCATCTCTGAATTCTTAAAACTTCTTCTCCCCTACAGTTGTGGGTGAGCTTGGCATCAATTTCTATTTGAATCATTTCAGGCTTAACGAAGTCATCTCATATATGGCAACAAGAGGATAGAAAATTCTTATTTTGGGGTTTCCTTTAGCCTTTCCAAGTATCCCCCATTTTGGCTGTTCTCAAAGATCACCAGATACAAGACAGGAAAGAAGACAGGAGAAAGACGCTAACCTGTGCACACACCATATTTTAAGCAACTATCATCCAATCTACAGCAGGGCTGGTAGGCAGCTAAGGTGCTCCGTTCTCTCAGGACCTTCTGCTGCAGCCAGACTGCCAGAAGGTCTGAGGTGAATGCACTTGACCTAAGGGGGGCTCGTTTCTCCTGGTCAGGCAGGGAGCAGATGTGGAGCAGCAAAGGACATGTGCTGTCAGAATTCTTCACGTTGGCATCTGGGTGGCTCAGTTGGTTAAGTGTCCAGCTTCGATGCAAGTCATGATCTCACGGTTCATGAGTTCGAGCCCTGCATTGGGCGTCATGATCTAGTGGTTCATGAGTTCAAGCCCCTTGTCAGGCTCTGTGCTGACAGCTTGGAGCATGGAGCCTGTTTCAGATTCTGTGTCTCCCTCTCCCTGTACCCATCCCCAGCTTGTGCTCTGTCTCTCTCAAAATTAAATAAACATTTTTAATTAAAAAAAAAAGAATTTTTCAGCCACATTCGTTCCGTTTTTCCACTCATATTAAATAATAATCAAATATTCTGCTGGTGGGATTTCTTCCCTTGAATGGTTTCACAGGAAGAGCGACCACCCACCCATCCCGAGAAAAGTAGACACAGAGGCAGCTGTGCGCCCTCATGCCCGACCTGGAGGCTGAGTACCTGCCTCCCTCAGTCGTGTCAGAGATGACCCCGGTCATGGCATCCGATTCTGACTCCTTCCTTCTCGTGTGGGGCTCACCGAGGAGGGCCACCTCTAAGGGAGGTGCCACCACGTAGCAAATGTATAAAAGCTCCTGCATCAAAATGGAGACACACAGACCCCACCGGAGCCTTCATGTGTTTGGTCGGAGTCGTGACTCCTTTAAATCGCCTCTTGGGAAGAGAAGAATCCAGCCTCGTAGTCTCCCCAGGGGACCGCTTAGCAGATCGCCCTTTTCCGTGATGAAAGAAGGATTATTACAACACAAATGGCCGTAAGTCTTCTCCCGCAAAGTGGTGTTTTCCAAGGGTCCACTGCCCCCCTGGCAGGCTTGCGTTTCCTTAACAGAATCCCAAGTCGTGGTCAGTGTAGCTGCGGCCACGTTCGGCTAGAACCCTGGCCTCTGGGCTCCAGGCCCCAGCATCCCGCAGGCCCCCGACGCACACGTCTGTCTAGCCCCTCCCCCTCCTGTGGCCTTGTCCCAGCCCACCCATTTGCCATGGTCTGTCGCCTTCTGTTTTACTGGCCCCTGTCCCGGCCCCAGTGTCCCGTAGCCTGGCCCTGCCCTGGCCCTCCGGTCCATGCTGCTCCTCCCCATCCCGCTGCTCTCTTTCCATGGGATTTTCCATAGGCCTTCACCATATTGACAATCTTTTCTGTTCCTTTCTGTTCCTCCTACTCACCCGTTCATTGATCAGAGTGTTTATTGAGAAAGATAATAACAAGTGTTGGCAGGGAAGTGGGGAAATCTGGACACTCTTGTGCAGCTGGTGGGAGTGCACAGGCTGCAGTCGCGTAGAGAAAGGCCTGCAGGAGAGGTCTGGGGGAAGGCGGTGGGGCAGGGAGCTCTGCAGTTTGTCTCCCCTCCTGGACGACAGTTGCACTGACAGTCTCTCTGATGTAGCGGGAATCTGGTGGCTGTTGAAGACTTGCAACTTCCAGGAGAAGGCTTGGATGGTGAAATGCATTCAACCGTGAGCAATTTCAGCTCTTAGCACAGTAGCAGCTACCCGTTCCCTTCCCCCAGCCATGTGGCAGGCAGCTGTGGCCATGTTTCTGAAGCAGCTCACACACGGCTTGCAGGACGTAGAGCAGGCAGAAGGGACTCTGTCCTCCGAATCCTGGGTCTCTGTGCTGTGATCAGTGTCTTCTGCTTCTGATCACAGAGGTGCAGACAAAGAGGTGGGTGGCCGTTATGACCGCTCTGGGCCCAGTGTTGCAAACCCGTCCTCTCTGGCTCAAGGGACATCCAGGAGATTTCCAGAGACAGTTCCACTTTATTCCCCCTTTGTGGTTTTGCTTTTTCCCTTCAGGAGCCAGACATTAAAGACTAGGACATTCAAAAACAACAGCATATTCAGGGAACAGGAGAAAGCGACAGTGCATGCCCAAGGAAAGCCTTAGAAAACACTTAAGAAGACATTGTTTACCCTGCAAAACTAATCCTTCGCACAGAGAAGCTACAATTTAAAAATATTAAAAATAGCAAACCCTGGGGAAAGAGGGGACTCTCATTTTTTACTGCATTATTAAATTCAAATGTTCAGTGTTTGAAAACAAAAAAAATCTCAGGTATACAAAAAAAACACAGGAAATAACAGCCATTCTAGGGAAAAAGTAATTCAACTGAATCTGTCCCCAAAAAGACTTAATAGACAAAGACTTCAAAATAATGCTCTTAACGTCTCTCAAAGAACTAGAGGGAGGCATGCAGGAAGTCTAGAAGACTGTGTGCACAAAATGGAAACATCAATAAAGAGAAAACATGGGAAGAAACTGTGTAACTGAAAAGTACAGTAACTAAAATGTAAAACATATGAGAAACATTCAAAGATAGTCTTAGTCAGGCAGAAGAAAGAATCTGTGAACTTGAAGACAACACTGGACGTTATCAAGGCTGAGAAACAGGAGAAAAGATTGAAGAAAAGTGAGCAGAGCCCTGAAGAACTTTGACACCTTCAGAGTTACCAACACACACCTCGTGAGATCCCAGAAACAGAAGAGAGAGAGAGAAAAGGGCAGAGAGAATCCTTGAATAAAAAAATGGCTGAAAACTTCCCAAATTTTTAGAAATACATGAATATAAACATTGGAGAAGCTCAGTGAACTCCAAGTAAGATGAACTCAACGAAAGCTACACAAGACACATTATATTCAAAACTTCAAGAGCTGGCAACAAAATGTGAATCTTCACAGCGGCAAGAAAGAAGTAATCAACACAGGGCAAGGGCTCACCGGTAAGACTGTAAGCGGATTTCTCATCGGAAACTTGGAAGACAGTGGGCTGACATGTTCAAAGTGCTGAAAGGAAACTGCCACCAAGAAAACCTATATCTGGCTAAACTCTTCTTCGTAAGTAAGGGAGAAACCAAGACATTCGGAAAGAAATGGGGACCTTGTGATAACTAGACCTGCACTACATAACAAAAAGGTCAAGGTAGTCCACAAGGTACAATGACAGGTCAAAGACTAACTCAAAGCCACCTGGAGAAATAAAGATTTCAATAAAGGTAAATATATGGAAAATTCTGCAAGCTGGTGAAGTTCATAATCCAGGGACATAGGCTCACCAGAAGATTGGGATCTAGTCCCATGGGGCTAGAGAATGCCTCCCCGGCCCCACACCACACCACCACATTCATGAAAGCTGTTTCCAGGAGTTTCTTCTGTCCAGTGCATCATGCCTGGCTATCTAGAAAAAAAAATCATAAGCCATAGCAAAAGGCAAAACATACAGTCTGAAGGGACAGAGCAGACATCAGAACCAGACTCCAAAATGGTAGTGGTATGGGAATTATCAGACCATAGTTAAAACAACTATGATTAATATGCTAAGAACTTTAATGGAAAAGGTAGACAATAGGGAGATTGTAAGCAGGGAGAGGAAATTTAAGAAAGGTTAAAAAGAAATGCCAGAGACCAAAAACATTTTAACGAAAGTGAGGCATGATTTTGATGGGCTCAGTCAACTGGACACAGCTAAGGAAAGAGTCTCTTAGTTGGGGACATAAACATAGAAACTCCAAAACTGAAAAATCAAAGATAAAAAAGACTGGGAAAAACCCAGAAGAATATCGAAGAAGGCACCTGGCTGGCTCACTGGGTAGAACTTGCGACTCTTCATCCTGGGGTAATGAGTTCAAGTCCCATATTGGGCAAAGAGCCTACTTTAAAAAAAAATTACAAGAAAATAGTAGCATGTGCTGCTATACAAAAGAATATCCCAGGACTGGGACAAAGTTGTAACACATGTGTGACGGGAATACCAGGAGGAGAAGAGAGAGACAAAGGAACAGAACCTATATTTGAAGTGATCATGACTGAAATTTCCCCCACGTTAATGTCAGGGTGTAAACCACAGATCCGGGAAGCTCAGATATCACCAGTGGGATAAATGTCCAAAAAATCTACACGTAGGCATATCAAAATGAGGCAGAAATAAAGATTTTTCTCAAACAAAAATTGAGGGAGTTTATTGTAAGTAGACCTGCGTTGTAAGAAATGTTAAAGGAGTTTTTTAGGGAGAAGGAAAATGAAATAGGTAAGAAACTCAGATCTACATAAAAAAAGGAAGAGCATCAAAGAAGGAATAAGTGAATGTAATATAAAATATGTATGTATATGTCATATAAAAACTTTTATTTTTCTGGGGCACCTGGGTGACTCAGTCAGTTAAGCATCTGACTTCCACTCACGTCATGATCTCAAAGTTCATGAGTTCAAGACCCACATCGGGCTCTCTGCTGTCAGCACAGAGCCCAGTTCATATCCTCTGTCCTCTCTCTCTGCCCCTCCCTGGCTTGTCCACTCTGTCTCTCTCTCAAAAATAAAAAACATTAAAAAAATTTTTTTAACTTTTATTTTTCTTATCCTTAATTGATCTAACAGATAACAATTCAAAATAATAATAGCCACAATGTATTTTATTATGTTGTTTATATATGGGTATATAGTAGAGGTATACAATCCAAGAATCCGGCTCCTTGATGGTCTCTCAAATGAACTGAAAATTTATGACCACACAGAAACCTGCATTTGGATGTTTATAGCAGCTTTATTCATAATTATTAAAATTTTGAATCAACCATGTTGGTGAATGGATAAATAAGCTACAGTGCATCCAGACAATGGACTATTACTCAGTGTTAAAAAGAAATGAGCTGTCAAGCCATGAAAAGACATGCAGGAAACTTACATGCCTACCACTAAGAAACCAGTCTGGAAGGTTACACACTGTATGATTCCAACTCTATGACATTCTGGAAAAGGCAAAGCTAGGGAGACAGTTAAGAGATCAGTGGTTGTCAGGACGGGGTGTTGGGGGAGAAGAGGCAGAGTGCAGAGAATGCTTATGGCCGTGAAGCTATTCTGCACAGACCTACAGGGGTGGACACTTGTCATTGCACATTTGTCCAAGTTCATAGATTGTATAATACTTCAGGTAAACTATGGACTTTGGGTGATTGTGACGTAACTGTGTGGATTCACCGGACGTAATGAATGTACCATTGTGGTGGGGGCCGTTGGGGAATGCATGCATAGATTGGAAATATCTGTACATTCTGCTCAATTTTCACTGGACCTAAAACTCAAAAAATAATAGTTTATTAATTTAAAACTAATTTACATAACCACAAGTAATAAAGATACGGGCAACATTTGCTCTGTAATTATTTTAGTGGTGATTCCATTTTTTATTTTCCTTTCAGGGAGTGGGGAAATGTTTCAGGCAGGTGAGTCAGTAAATGTCTAACCGCCTTCTCATTTCCTCTGGAATTCCAAGAGGAGTTAGAATTCGTGTGTCGGCAACAGTAGTTTGGATTGGGTAAACCAGATGCAGCTCCAGGATTTAAATCCACTTTCAACCAGAGGAATAAACAGGGGACACGGCATTGAAACGGGTCACCTTGTAAGCACTTTACATGCTGTTGTGCAAACCTGCTATTGAGAAATGCAGCTCAGAGGAATCTAACCCACGGGGAACGTGATCTTGTCAAACTCGTCTTGCTCCTTGTGGATCCCGAATGTTCGACTCCAGAAACCCTGCACTTAACTCTAATCGAGATATTCCACAGACACAGGACGCGCCTACCGTCCTCGGCTCCTTCACCCCTTCACACCCAAACATGATGCACTCGGCTCAGGACCGTGTTGCGACACGCCTGAACACGTGTGTTTGGAATGAAGAAAGAGTGGTCATTAATTTCCTCCAGTTTGTGACATTTAAAAAAATTAATTCTGTGTGAGACCTCGAGTTTGCAGGAAAACACAATAGAGTTTTCACATTAAAAAGCTAGCTGAACCCAACTCAGTCCAGATTTTGGATGAAGAGGAGACTTCCAGGCTCCACCTGGGAGGGACTGGGCCTCGCATTTGTAGGGCACTTTGTTCAAGATGGAGAGTAAGCTGACTTTCCAAATCAAGCCAGTGTGGGGAGGGGCACTCCTGATAGGGACCACAAGGAGTTCAGAGCCCCCCGCGGGGTCCCCACAGCACTGGCCTGGTTCCACCACCACTTCTCTGAGCTCCTCTCTCCGCGCCTACTGATTGGGCCAAAATGGCGGCTCATGATGCCCTCTTATGTTGCCTTCTGCCCATTTCACACCCGTCTGACTCCACCTTGTTTCGCAAGTAGATGCAGTTCATTTCAGCCAATCCTGAGGCTCACGCACAGAGACAGAGGCCACTGTGATGGCCACGAAGGTGAGACAGTAATAGGGAATCTCAGCGAGCACTCTCAAACGCCCTTGGTGTACCTACAGATCAGGAAAGGAGCCTAGGTCAGGGAAGGTGGGATGACTCCCCTGAAGGCACTGAGTGAGCACCAAGGGTAGAAGGGCAGTCAGTCAACAAAGGGTCACGCTTGTTCCCTGCGCCAGTGTGAACTGTGCCACTGTCTGAATCCTTCCTTTAAACCTTGTCATCAAACCGATGTGGGAAGAAGAAGGGAGATGAAATCATAAGCACATCCTGGAGTCCTGGTGATATTTTTGTTCAGGATACATAGGAATGCTTTCTTCACCCCGGATGACCTAGATGAAGCCGCCGGCTGCGCGTCTCATTCCATCTTGGCTGGAGATCCTATCAGGCCACCTGGTCTCCCTAACTGGCTCTGGGCACATCCCGCCAGCGTCCTGATGAAGGCTCGCTGCCTTCTGTCCTCAGTGAAACTAGATCTTTCCTAATCACAACAAACCCCAGTTACTACTGCTTATAACTGTGCTTCGCGCTTCGTATTTACTAGACCACTCATGGTGACCCGAGAGGACGTTCCTTTCCCACAGAACAGATGAGAAAAAAACTGAGGAGGCAGAGGGATTTTGAAAATTCTGCTCAGAGGAGCTTGGGTGGCTTCGTCTGTTGAGCGTCTAACTCTTGATATCCACTCAGGTCGTGATCTCACAGGCATGGAGTCTGCCTGGGATTCTCCCTCTTCCTCTCTCCCAGTCTCTCCCTCTCTCTTTCCCTGTCTCTTTCTCTCTCAAAATAAATAAACATTAAAAAATTATTTTAAGGGCACCTAAGTGGTGCAGTCAGCTAAGCATCCAACTCTTGATCTTGGCTCAGGTTCTGATCTCGCAGTTTATGAGTTCAAGACCCACATTGGGCTCTGCACTGATGTTGCAGAGCCTGCGTGGTATCCTGTCTCTCCTTCTCTCTGACCTCTGCTGCTTGCGCTCATGCATGCTCTCTCTCTCTCTCTCTCAAAATAAATAAATAAACTTTAAAAAATTTAATTATTTTAAAAAATAAAAAATAAAAATCTACAGAGACCCTAAAAGCCAGGGCTGGAGGTTAGACCCATCTGGGTGGGCTTCTGCTCTGGGAGGGACAAAGACAGTGGCGCAAAATCTCTTTATGCGGGGATTACCATCGAGGTATTTGTAGTAGTGTGTGGTGGTGCGTCAGTACACGGGTGCACACACACAAATGTGTGAGTCCATGCAGGGCTGTGTAGGCGTGTGGACATATATGTAATGTATACATTTCACTCTAATGTATAAAAACCGGTGAGATTCCTGCTGGAGCTGATTGGGGTTTCTTCCCAAGTTTTTTCCCACCGTGTGGGATGAGTTTCTGGTGCACAACTGTGACTCAGCCTCCCGTAACAGCCGTGCTCCTCAGGACAGGTGCACTCCCTGAACCTGACTCATTTTGAAATGGATGGAAAGGCTAAATTTCAAAAGCTGTTTCCTGAATGAGAAATGCCAGTCACCCGTCTCAACCGGTGGAGCAGGACGGGCCACACGTGGGCCTCCAGCGATCTCCAGAGGGATCTGAGCTGCCCTGACTTCTCCTCGGTCACCGGGGAAGGTGACTGTGCAGAAGGTGCTGGTCCCTGCCTTCCCGCCCTCACCCACGTTGTTCCCTCTCCCAAGAGCCCCACTCCCAACCACCCCTGCCATGTTCACCCCTCGTCCTCCATCTGCACACGTGGCCCAGCACTGACCCTCTACCGTGACTGCTGAAGTTGTTTCCAGGGGCTGTGGGAACAGCTACATGAGAGCTTCTAGCGCCGAATCTAAAATGAAACGAAGACTAGTAGGACTTGGTTTGAAAATAACCCCTGAGTGGCTCAGTAGGTTAAGCGTCCAACTCTTAATTTCGGCTCAGGTCATGATCTCACGGTTTGTGGGTTCGAGCCCTGCATCAGGCTCTGCACTGACAGCGCGGAGCCTGCTTGGGATTCTCCCTCTTGAGATTCTTGGGATTCTGCTCCACCCTCCCTCACACTCTTTCTTTCTCTCACATTAAATAAACTTTTAAAAAATAGAAAAATAAAGAACATAGAACAGGAAGCAAAGTAAAAGGAAAACTGTACGTTTTTTATTGAAATGTTTTGTTTTCAAACACCAGGGGTTTTTCCGGACATGAGCATAGTAAATGTCCAGTGCGCACTGGCCGCGTGCTGGGCACCATTGTGAACACGAGGTGTGTGCCAGCTCCTTAGTGCCGGCGGACACACTCGGAGGCCGCGTGTGACATCACCCCTGGCAGACAGATGAGGACACCAGGCTCTGGGACTCGGGATGGAGCTCTGGTTCAGACAGCAGGAAGGGGCCGTGCGGGGCTGGCCGGATGCTCGCAGCCACACTGCACCCCTGCTCTCCCCGAGACTAAGCCCAGATCTTGTGGGGTCGGGAGGTTCCCCATCCAACAGCATGGTCCCTCCTCTGGCAACGGAGGCGTCCCCGGGGCTCCCCTCCAGAGCAGCCCGCCCGCACAGCCCAGCGCAGGGACGCAGCCCAGGACAGACGGACACACGCAATCCCCAGGCCTTTCGCTTGGGCTCGCTCATTGCAGCTGTTCCAATGCACTTATGAAGTTTCCCGTGAGCAATTTCTTTGTTCCCTTCGACTCCTCTGACCTCATGTCAACTCTGCATTTCAACTTTCCTAGGAAATCCGATTCTGTCTTGTTTACTTTTGGAAATGCTACTGTGACTGCATTCTGTCCCCTTTGGAAGAACAGAGCAGCGTCCACACTGGAAAAGCAGGTATGATTCTGTTCTTGCAGGAGGTGATGCCGGGTCTGGGTCAGCCTGATTCAGCAGCAGCCCCCCACCCCCTCCCCACTTCACATGGAGGAGGAAAATCGTAGTCCTCCGCCTCGGTGAGCCCCCCCATCAGCCCAGCATGTCGGGGCCCAGTGCTCAGGCCTGGAGCTCCCTCCGATGCCCTGGCCAGCGCACTCACGGGCCACACCGGGGTCACTCGGAACCCCATTTGGCTCAGGGAACCTTTGAGAGAGGTTAGGCACTGGGATTCTTTGTCACATTCCAGATACCTATCTGATATGGAGCCCTTTGTAGATAACACCTCTGGCTCACAATGGCAGTATTTAAGGTCACTGATTAAAAGAAGACTTTCACTGAAAAGCAATGGTGTCATTTGAAGGAACAATTATATTCTGCCCATTAAAGGGAACAGAGAGAGAGATTTGCCAAGGACCCGGGACTTCTGGCCTGGGGACAGCACGGGGGCCTCAGAATCAGGCTGGCCTCGACCCCAGGGTCCCCCAGAGCTCCCCTGTCCATCAGCCCCTCCTCTGCAGAGGACCGGAGGAAACCAACTGTCTGGGACAGGGCCCCCAGAGGACGGCGACGGGCTTGGGGGAGTGGCTCACGGGGCTAGTTTCTCCCTGCGTCTCGGTGCCTCGCTGGGCAACAGCAGGCCCTCAGGGGAGCCCTAGGAGGAAAGGTGGTGCCTAAGAGCATGCTGTGAACGTGGTGACACAAAACCCGGCATCAGGAAACCCAGAGCGGCTCCGCCCTCACACCGCGGCTCTGCTCTCGCTCCCTCTCTCCCCGGCCGGACGTCTTTCAGCAAGTCGCCTTATCCCTCTCCTTCTGAAAACTGACTGAACTTGAACTCGAATGCCCTACGTGTCCTGAAGTCTCAGGTGCTCAGGCCTGTGGGTGGTCAGGGCCTCAGGCGAGAGCAGCACCGAATGCCAGGTGCTTACAGCCACACTCGACTGAACTCAACCCCATTTCATAAGGTGGGTATTAGGACCCCCATTCACAGGTGAGAATACAGAGGCTTAGGGGGTTAAATCACTTAACCAGGGTCCTAGAACTGGTGAAGCTGCGGGGTGTGCGTCCAAACCTTGAAACCCATGCTTCTGGTGCGTCTACGCTGAGAGCCCGCGGCGGCGCTGGGTGAGTAAGAGCGGGGCTGGACAGCACCGCGGGGGCCTGGCCACTGTCGTCAGCACGCGCGTGTGCCAGCTTGCCCGATTCCCACAGCTGTTCAGCTCCCTCTTACTAATGAGGGAACTGGGGCACAGAGATGTTAAGCAATCCGCCCAAGGTCACAGAGCCAGTACGTGTAGGAGGGATATTCCGAAGCACAAACCACAACTGAGAGCTATGTTTCCCCTTCTTCATGATAAACTATGAGCTCAAAGCACAGCAGGTTTATTAATAAAACATCTTAGTCTCTGGAACCGTCAGTTTAGGCCTTCTTTAAGGGGACTTTCTTAGTCATGTTAATCTGGACTTTTTTTAATGTTTATTTTTGAGAATGAGACAGAGTACAAGCGGGGGAGGGGCATAGAGAGAGGGAGACACAGAATCCGAAGCAGGCTCCAGGCTCTGAGCTGTCAGCACAGAGCCCCACACAGGTCTCAAACCCACGACCTGCCAGATCATGCCCTGAGCCGAAGTCAGACGCTTAACCTGAGCTGCCCAGGTGCCCCTGGACTTTTTAAAAATGGGTAACGTTGTTATCCCAAACTTTGAAAGATGAAAGGGATTCTGTATCCTTATAAATTGCTTATTTGTAGTATCCTGAACTGAAACTTAAAAAGTTCACCGAGCATAAAATAAACTCCTATTTAAGCAAAACGGAACTTACTGCATGGACCATTTAAGATCACCCCATTGAAGTTTTTCAGGATTAAGAGACAGAATAACTTTTTAAAAATGCCTTCCGTGCTGACATAGCACCGGGGTAAGGAGGTATGGGAGAAGGGAGGGAGCAAACCCACTGTTTGGCTATTTACTAGCTATTGAGTATCTATTATGAGACACTTGTGAGCACAGTGACGAAGGTCCCGTCACACCTCACCACTTTGGAGTATGGAGAGGACAGACATTATTCCATCATGCACATGTAATACTTCAGCTTTACTGCATGAAACCGAGAACTGCAGAGTTCTAAGACATATTGTAAGACAGCATGTAACTCGGAGTGGGCAGCTCCCTGAGAAAGTGGTGTTTGAGCTGAGAGACGAAGTGTGCATGTTTCAGATACAGACTGTGCCCCCCCAGGTACATGGGCCAACGTGGAAAGGAAAGGAAAGGCCAGTGGGGACAGGGCCCACGGCACAGGCGTGGTTAAGGGTTGGACTTGAGCTAATGGGGCAGCAGACATCCAATCCCAGCCCCTCCCTTTCCTGCCATCAGAACCCCAGCGAGTTCAGGCAGTGGGCAGAGACCCCTTGGTCACAGTGAGGACACACCCAGCCCACAGACCCGGAAGATGAATCGTAAATGGTTGGCTAACTCTAGTAACTAGTAATTTCCTAGTAACTGGTCCGGGGTGGGCATATGGCCAGTGCTGGCCAATGAAGTATAAAGGGAAGGATGCTGGAGAACTCCCGGGAAAAATCAGGTTTCCAGACAAAGCCCCAGAACCCAAGAGAAGAGGACTCTTTGCTTGCGCCTCTCATCCTGACCGCATGTGTTGCGTGGCATTGTGGCCATCTGGAATTGGTGACCATCCTAGGGACGCAAAGCCTCCATGCTGAGGATGGGTAGCAGATACTGGAAAACGCCTGGGTCCTGGACATTGCTGAGCCGCTGATTGAATCTGCAGCTGCCTCCGCCAGCGTCCGGGTATGAGGGGTCACTGAGCGCCTGCGCCTAAGTCACGTGTAGTCTCTTACAGCCAAAGCAGCCCAAACTGATTGACACGGGCAGACCTTTGTCTCCGTTAGCGTTGTGAAGACTCGGGTGTCTCACTCACCCCTCGCACACTCTCCACCGGCGCCCACAGCTTCTCCGTATCGTTTTGACCGATTTTGTAAGCTCATTCTGAGTGTCTTCGTGACCAAATGACTTCAAACGTCATTCACTGCTAAGCCAAACAATGGTTACTTTCTGTAACATTTTTCTTCTGGAGTTAATTGCCTTTTTTTCTTAGTTTGCTTGGTGGTGGGCCCACCCAGGGCCATTCCCCCTAATCCAGCATGACCCGGTCACACAGTAGGCCTGTCCCATTCAGTGTGACCCCGTCACACAGTAGGCATGTCTGTCCCCAGGCTGCCATCCTGGCACCTCCTCCTCTTCTAGTCTGAGGGAGCGGTCCCACACCAGCCTCTTTCCTGTTTGCTCCTTCACTGGGGAGCCGCATGCCACCCAGGGTGTCTTGAGGACATCGGCCTCAGCAGGTCGGGGCAGAGGCTTTGTACCTCTCCTGCGGCCACACCCATTCCCTCCAGATTCAGAACCTCTTCCAGCCCCTAGACCATCAGCTTTATGTCTCTGTTCCTGACCTCTTCTCCGAACATCCACCTGCCCCTGGCACCTCTCCACGTGGCTGTCCGACGCCCACCCCCCAACTCGCCCTCCTTCCAGCTTCGCCATCTTAGAAAACGGTGGTGCCGTTCACTCAGCGCCCGTCCTTGCTCCCCTTTCCCTCCCATCCCACAGCAGCGAATCCTGACAGCTCTACCTTCCAATGGGGTGTCAGGCAGGGCGACTTCCCTCCTCGCCCCATTCCTGCTGCCTGGGGCTGAGCAGCTGCCGCCCTCACCTCACACCAGCCACACTCTGGGGGTTCGTGAACCTCCGGGCATTTCCCCGTCACTTCGTCTTCCCTCGGCCACCATCACTCACAAAACACGCAACAGATTTCATTCCCTCCCTTTATTGAGTTTTGTCCAAACAATTTGTCCTTGGAGAGGCCTGCCCTGTCCACTCTCCTAATTCTTTATCTCCATTTCCATCCGTACTTTCATTTTCTACATAGCATTTCTGACATTAAACCACATCTCTAGTCATGTCTTTTATTGTCTACAATGGTCCACCTGCTATAGTGTACGCTCTAGGAGGCCAGGGAGGTCACTTTTGTTTGCAGTTTTGACCTGAGCCAAAATCAAAAGTCAGACGCTCAACTGACTGAGCGACCCAGGCACCCCTGGAATGGATATCTTTTGAAATAGATGTGTCAGCAATCAAAAGCTTAATGTTAGGGGCGACTGGGTGGCTCAGTCGGTTGAGGGTCTGGCTTCAGTTCAGGTCATGATCTCACAGTTTGTGGATTCGAGCCCCACATCAGGCTCTGTGCTGACAGCTAGCTCAGAGCCTGGAGCCTGCTTCGGATTCTGTGTCTCCCTCTCTCTCTGACCCTCCCCTGCTTGCGCTGTCTCTGTCTCTCTCTCAAAAATAAAAGTAAAAAACATTTAAAAAATTAAAAAAGCAAGCTTAATGTCAGGCACTTACATGATAGTGTGTACATAGATACATAATATTGTATAGCTATGTAATGTTGGGTATACAACTGTTATGCAGTGTTGTATACAATATTATACAATAATTATATAATACTGTGCAATATTGATTGGGTCGTCAAATCGGGAAGGGAAGGTGGTAGTTGTAAAATTAAGGATCCCAAGATGAGACCATCCTGGACAATCCAGATGGGCCCTAAATCCAATGACAAGTGTCACTGGAGGACAAGAAGCATGGAGGAGAGAGAAAGAAGAGGTCGCATGAAGGTAGAGGCAGAGACTAGAGCGAAGCAGCCACCAGCCAAGAAACACATGGAGCCACCAGAAGTAGAAGGAGCAGGAAGGATTCTCCCCTGGAGCCTCCCGAGGGAATGCAGCCCTACAGACCCTTGACTTTGCACGTCTGACCTCCAAGACTATAAAAGAATACATTTCTCTTGTTTTAAGCAACTCAGTTGATGGTAACTTGTTACAGCCGTCAGAAAACTAATACAGATTTGGTCCTGGGAAGCTGGGTCCTGCTGTATCAAATACCTCCAAGTGTGGAAGTGGCTTTAGAATTGGGTGACAGTGGAAATTGGAAGAATTTTGAGCTGTGTGAGAGATACAGCCCAGACTCCGCTGAAGAGACTATTAGTAAAAATAAGGACTTTAAAGGCCATTGGGCGAGGGCTCAGAAGGAAGTGAAGAGCACGGGAGAGAAGACTTCTGTCATCTCAGAGGACACGTAGCTCGTCAGTAGCAGAACGGAGGGAGACACGGACGTTACCGGCATGTCTGTTGACGGCTCAGGAGGAAACGATGAGTGTGGCGTAGGAAACAGGAGGAGAGGTGGTCCTCTCCTCGTGGTGTGCCGGCAGAGAACCTGGCTGAATCGTGTCCTGTAGTCACGTGGAAGCAGACCTTGTAAGTGATGAACTTGAATAATCAGCTGAGATTTCTAAGCAAAGCATCGAAGGTGTGGACTGGTCCCTCTTTGCTGATTATAATAAAATGGGAGAGGAAAGAAGTAAATTGAGGAAGGCACTGTTAAGCAAAACCAAAACCGGTGCTGGATGATTCAGGAGACTCTTGGCTTATCCGCATTGCAAAGGATGAAAAATGAGTAGCTTCACTGTTTTTTAATTTTTTAATGTTTATTTTTGAGAGAGAGAGAGAGAGAGAGAGAGAGAGAGAGAGAAAATAAGCAGATAAGCAGGGGAGGGGCAGAGAAATAGAGGGAGACAGAGAATCCGAAGCAGGCTCCAGCCTCTGAGCTGTTAGCACAGAGCTCGAGATGGGGCTCCAACCGATGAACTGTGAGATCATGACCTGAGCTGAAGTAGGCTCTTAATCCAATGACAAATGTCACATATGAAATAGGAAGATAGGGGGCACCTGGGTGGCTGAGACGGTTAAGTGTCCAGCTTCGGCTCAGGTCATGATCTCGCGGTTCCTGGGTTTGAGCCCTGCATCAGGCTCTGTGCTTACAGCTCAGAGCCTGGAGCCTGCTTTGGATTCTATGTCTCCCTCTCTCTCTGACCCTCTGCTGCTTGTGCTGTCTCTCTCTGTCTCTCAAAAATAAATTAAAAAAAAAGAAAAATGAAATAGGAAGATAGAAGATATTCAGAATGTAGATAGAGCTCTTGTAAATCCATAGGAAAATGAAAAATAACCTATGTAAAAGTGGGCAAAGAATATTAATTGGTGACTGAGAGAGGGCTACAAATGCCAATAAAAAGTTGTTAAACCTCATGAATAACCAGAAGCATAAAAAGTAAAAGTCAGTGAGGTACCATTTTATCTCCACTAAATTGGTGAAAGTCTTAAAAAGATTGATTATAGCCATCATGAACTAGAGTGTGACTACACTTTCAAACATTTTAAATTGGTTGAGCCATCCTGGAGAATAGCTTGGCAGTAGTTACCAAAGTGAATACCGTTGCACACCCTTTGACTAAAATTCCACTCTAAGAAAGCACTTCAGGAATATCCCCACAGGAACAGGAAGACACACACACACACACACACACACGTTTACTGCAGCATTGTTGGTAACAGAGGAAAAAGTGGAAAACAGCCTAAGTGTTCACCAACAGGAAAATATTTAAATAAAGTGGAACAAGAAATATGTATCTATGACACGTTATTCCAAGAACTAGTCTTCTTCATTAAGATTCAAAACACAAGAGGTATAGACAGATGGGGGGCCCGGGGAGGGGTGGACACCACAAGAAAGAAAAAAACAGGAAAAAAACAAGCTGCAGGTCAATATGGTTCCTAGTGTCCCAGTTAGATTTAAGAAACCCAATCCAGGTAAGTGTGTGCACACCATGGTTGCAGGGCCTGTGAATATTCTAGATTTCACACCCAACTGCTCTATGGCTTAATAAGCGCCAGGCGCTTCGTCTATACAGGACACCTGGTAAGAGCTGTTAGAGGTGGCCATTTTCATTTATATTCCTGTAAATATATGATAATGCATTCCTGGGTTACTTGTGTAATTTATAAGAGGACTTCTGTGATTACGTAACACTGCCTGCCCAGGGCAGGGCCATTTATTACTAGTCGCTCCCTCCCTCCCGGGAGCGCGGCACGGGGTCTGCCACCTCACAGCAGCAGGGGAATGCCTGTCACAAAAACCACCCCGCTGTTCCCCGGCCCTTCTTGGCTGCCAGGTGAGACCCCAAGGGCTCCACCCACCGCCTCCGAGGCCCAGACCTCCCTCTTTCCTCCAGTGCGCAAGCGCCCGGAGGCGGTGCCCAGCGCCCGCCAGCCCCGCCCCCAGGCCCGAAACGTCACTGGGCTGCGCCGCGCTGTGTCTTACGTACCTGAGACCCGCCTTCCGGAAGGAAGCCTCAGCGGCTGACTATGGCGGCCGCCGCGGAGCAGTGGGTCCTGGTGGAGATGGTCCAGGCGCTCTACGAGGTGAGCTGGGCGGCCCGGGAGGGGCGGGACGGCGCCGGTGGGTGTGTGGTCCGAGACCTGGGCGGGGTTGGCCGGGTCACGCCGGGCCTGGTCTTCCCTCGCTGGAGGGGCTCGCGGGGGAGGCTCGGCCGGGGCGGGGACCGAGGGTCCGGTCCCCGCACAGGACAGGGACAGGTGGGAGGGGGCGCGGGAGCGAGGCCGTCCTCCAGCACCGGAGTTGGGACTGGCGGTAAGACAGGGTGGTGAAGGTGGAGTGGAAGGTCTCCGTCTGGGAGGGTCCCGGGGGGTTCAAGTCCGTGGGACTGTGGAGAGGTGAGAGGGGAAAGAATTGCGGTGGATAGTTTGTTTTTGCCGGGGCGAGGCTTTAGGAATACCGAATGATTTAGGAATTGGGAATATGAAATAGGTTGTCATTCTTCCACATGCGTCTCATTTTCTGTCTTATAGAAATACAACAATTTTTAGAGATTTTTAAAGGCGGAATAGTTGAGTGTCATGAAAGGTTAGCTGTTTCACGTGTGTTAGGTGATTTGATGGCAAACTTGAGCCTTAGAGAATGTTCGTTCAATTGACATGTATTTATCGAGCTTCGGTGCCCCTCCAATTAGGACTTTCTGCATGTTGTGTATCTGAGCTCTTCGTGTAGTAGCCGCTAACCACCTACGGCAACTAGGCATTTGGAATGTGTCTAGGGCAAGCGAGGAACTATGTATTTCACTTAATTCAATTTAGATGTATATTTACATAGTTACATGGTGACTGGAGGCCAAGGTATTGGGACAGCACACATTTAGACCTTAGGGATCGTCCAGTGAACAAACATGCAAAACTTCCTGTGCTCCTAGAGCTCATATTTGTTTAAAGCGAATCTCAATTTTCTTTTGATGGTTTATTAAAAACCTAACATAGCTGCTTACCGCCAGGGGAGATCCACTGCAGAACTCACCAGGGTTTCCTGAAAAACAGTCGACAGAACAGCTGTGGTGTAAGTGATGGCTAGTACTAAGCTAATTAGAGTAACGAAGAGAAGAGCCACTGAAATTGAATTTTTTTAAAGGAGTGATTATCTGCTATATGTTGTTACTTCCTTTTTGAAGACTGCATAACTGACCAAGAGTCATGTGTCCTCTGGGGGGAACATTTCCAGGAAAATAAGCTGCATTTGTGATTTTGATTAATTTACTAGACAGTTGGTATCTCAGTTTTTCTTAGGATGAATTCTTTGTGGAGTGGAATGCTTAGCGACTTAGGCAGATGTTTACCTGCTTCCATATAATTATTAAGAAAAAACAAAAGAAAGAAGTAATAGTGTATGTAACCTTTGTATGTAGTCAGAAAAATATTTGTATTTGACTTAGAAGTTTACCTTTGAATTTGCAGTTTTCCTGTCTCCACGTTCTGGATTTTTTTAAAACTATAGTAAATCATCTTCACTTTCTTTCTGTCTGGTGTTTCAAAATAATTTGTATTTACGTTTGTAAATGCCTCTTAAGTGATTTTTCCAGGGACAGCCTATTGGAGTAGATCACTCTGTAACTGACCAGGGTTTAGTTGCCATCCAGAGCCTTCCACATGCACTCGGTGTGTCCTGTTGTGCAAAACATAAAGTCAGCTGTACATCTTGGGAATGTGCAGGTGAGGGCCATGGCCTGGCGTCCATATACCTGTTACATGGGACACGCCACAGACTTCGGGGAACTGCTGTGGAAAAAAGACCCGACATTTCTTTAGTCATTTATACAGGTTTTTTTTTTCTTCAGCTGTGTTCCTAGAAGGATTTAAAGAGGCTTATCAGAGATAGAGAAAATGGAGTAAGATGTGCAGAACTCTAAGAATTGTGGACGCTGATTTCCACGTAACTCTCCTGAATGACCGGGGTAGAGGAGGGTAGCAGCAGGCGGGGCAGCTGTGACGTGTTCACTACTGCCCTTTACTGCCGGTAGAATGGTGCAGTGTCTGGAGGGTCTGATCATTGATATTGTTTGACCTGTTGTGATTCTGTGTTAGATTTTATCTTAAAAATTAAATTTCTTTCCTACAAAGGTTTTAAAGCTGCACTATTAGATATTTCTCATGTGAAGGAGAAATTGCCGACTGTTAGGAATGGGGATGGGGTGCCTGGCTGGCTCAGTTAGGCATCTGAATTCAGTTCAGGTCATGATCTCGCAGACTGTGAGTTTGAGCTCCACCTCGGGCTCTGGGCTGACAGCTCAGAGCCTGCAGCCTGCTCTGGATTCTGTGTCTCCCTCTCTCTCTGTCCCTCCCCTGCTCACACTCTCTCTTGGTCTCAAAAAATGAAATAAAAGATTTTAAAAAAAGAAATGGGGAAAGGAATGAGTAGAAATGAAGGGAATTTTGAAAATAAATTTTAAGAAGTAATAGGTTAAAGGTCATGGGAGGCAGGTACATTACATTTTATGTGCAGAGTTTGGAAGGGTTCATTTCTTTTTTGTTTTTTTTACTCACTCTTAGGCTCCTGCTTACCATCTTATTTTGGAGGGAATTCTAATTCTCTGGATAATCAGACTTCTGTTCTCTAAAACTTACAAGCTACAAGAACGTTCTGATCTCACAGTCAAGGTAAGAAATTAACTTCCTTTTATTATTCAGTGTGTGATTATAGGGGCTACATCTTTCCAAAAAGTATTTGTGGCAGCTGAACTTTATATAGTAAAGTATTTTCTGTCCTGTAAAAAAATAAAAGGAAATGAAATGACAGGGAAGCAAAATGTGAGGAAGCCGGGGATAAAGTCGACACCGAGAGGAATTCCACGTCACAGACCTGTGTGCGGGGCTGGAGGCCAGCAGCCGTCTTAGGAACAGATGGCAGGAGGGAAGCTTCTGGATTTCCATTGTCCACGTGCAGGGTTACATGAGCTGCTCAGGAAAACCACCCGTTTCTGAAACCTGAATGAGAGTTTTCCCTGTGTTCTGCATAAAGGAAATTCGGGATTTAAAAGAATCCTCCCACCTCCCCATCCCAAACTCAGTTTTGATGCCTTCTGTGGTACAGGGCCCAGCTCAAGGGCTAGTTGGGCGAACCTTAGAAAGCAGAAGCATCTAGCGGCCACGTGGCACCGGCCACATGGAGTTCCGTTAGCCTGGGGGATGAGGGATGAGGGTGCTATGAACCAGAGCCCGTCCTGGTCCCTCTGGTAGGAGCGCTCGGCCTGGGCCCCAGTGCAGGTGGGAAGAGCGGTTGTGACCGTGCTGTGGTCTCTGTCGCTCAGGTTGTGTCCTGCCCAGCCCGTGTCGTGCCGGCTGAGTGCTTCGAGACACTAGTGACCGTGAGGGTTTCCACACAAAGCTCTACGGCTTGGGCTCGCACAGCAGCACGGAGTGCCGCACGGAGACGGGGCCGCCCCAGGGACGTGTGCCCGTGGAGTGGAACGAGCGCAGCAGCGTGGCCATCGCTGCCCTGCCGCCCTCCCTGGCGCGTTACTGCCGATCGTGGGGGCGGCGAGCCGGGGCCCCCAGGGGACCTGCCGCGGAGGGGCCTGCGGGCAGAAGCCGTTGGGTAACCTGGCTAGAGCAGCGTTGGAGATCCCTCCTTGCGAGATTTCCCGTGACCTCTCCTAGGCCAGTGGATGTTTGAACCATATTTGGAGAGTTGCGCTAGGTGGGTCCTGACGACCGGGAGGTTAGCATGCATGAGCACTCTTGATAGCATTGTGGGAAGACGGGGCCATCCAGGGCAGAGGTCCTTGGCATTTCAGCGCTCCTCGGGAGCCATCGGGTGGCCGTGCGGCTGGTTTCTAGCTCAGCTTTTTCAGGGGTGGGTCCTTCCTGCTGCCTCGAGTTCTCATTTATGAACATGGCAGTCCCTGCACATACACGTTAACAGAGTGACTAACCGAGGCTTCGGGACAGTCCTCTGGGAGCAGGACTCGGCCAGACCCAGGGCCCACGGCCATCTTACCCTGGAAGCTGGAGAACAGCGCGGACTGTGGCAGTGGTGGTTTTCAGGCTTCCCTTCTGGCGTTGCAGACGCAGCGCCCGGGCCTGGGCTCTGTGGACCTGCAGTGTCCCGCCCGCAGGGGGACCGTGAGCTGTGCCCAGGCCGACTCCAAGGCTGCCCTGGGCAGCGCACCTGACCTGCTCCAGCCTCAGGCCGCTGCTCTGGGCCACGCAGTCGTCGGCAGAAGCAGATGAGGAATGACTTACTGGTTGATCTGTAACAGACATACGGGGACGGAATGGTCGCTGTCCCGTGACGAGACCCTGTTGTGTTCTGACCCCTTTCCTCCTGTAGGAGAAGGAAGAACTGATCGAGGAGTGGCAGCCAGAGCCTCTCGTCCCTCCCGTCCCAGCGGACCATCCTGCCCTCAACTACAACATCGTTTCCGGGTAAATTGGTTGGTTCACTGCTCGAAGGACTTGCACTTGGTGTCCCGTAGGTATACTCGCCAAGGCACACACGGTCATGTAGTATTCCTTTTTTAACAGAAATAAAACATTCAGACATTTCTGGGATCAAAAACTCTCTGCTTTAGTTCCCAAGATGTATATGTAAGTCTCTCCTCAGGATGGATTGCCATTGTTTATAGTCTCCAATTTGGGTGACGGTTTGTCCTTTCTTCTGTTAAAAAAAGATGCTTTTTTGGAAATAATACGTGCTTATGAAATATTTCGCATAGAGAGACACACTCCTCCCTCCTGCCTTGGAGGTGTTTGAGTTTAGGTTACCTTCGTGAGCAGGCGTAAGATCCGTGGCGGGTGACCTGCTGACCCGCGAGCCCCTTTCTTTTCGGGACTGAGATCACATTCTTTCTCGTATGCTCCTGTTTTCCTCGTTCGTTTGCCCACTCGCTCAGTCCCCCACGTCGGTGAGACTCATCCTGTCGTCTCCATTCAGGTCTTCAGTAATTTAACGTCTTCAGTGACTTTTTAAAGTGTTCAGGTTTCCTTCTTGAGTAAGCTTTGGTTACAGTCCTTTAGTAACTGTCCGTTTCTTAACGTTTCCGAGTGTGCCAGCAGGAGGCCATTGATAGGACTCTGTAGAGCGTGCGGGTGTAAACCGCACAGGGTCCTTTACGTGCCATGAACACGGGCACACCCGTGGGGCCGCCTTTCCCTCATTTGCGCCCTTCCTCAACCAGAGGTGCCAGGAGCCGGCCTCCCGCATCACTGAGGCCTGCGTTGTGTCCTCCGTGGGGGGCCTTGCCTGCCGACCCAGGGGCTCACGCCCTCCGCTGCGGTCCGCGCCCCCGTGGGGCAGCTCCGGGCACCTCGCCGCCTCCTCCTGGTCCCTTCTCCCCCCACCTAGATGCTTCCATTGAGCCGCCACTCGTCACTTGATGTTACACATGGTATGCTCCTAAAATGATGCAGCTTCTTGTTTTTGTTACACATGTATTGTTCATCTTAAAAATAGTTATTTTACCAGTAAAAATGGGGTTTATGTGGGAATAAAAGAAAATTGCAATTTGGGACCAGCAGGCTATGGCTAAAGCCCAGGCAAGTCCAGCAAACAAGAGAGAAGAAGGTTATTTCCTGGAGAAATCTCCGTTCTGTGAGAAGGTTTGAATGAAAGTCCACTGGGGGAAAGCCGGAGTCCAGGAAGGGTCTGTTTTTCGTAAGAGACGCTGCCTAGTCTCTCCCTGTTGGGGCCTGTAATCGGTGGTTCATTCTGTCAGGGTCTGTAATCAGCAGTCCTCCGGTGATTGACCTTGAGTAGTGCCACTCCCCCCGGCCTCACTTCTGGCACTCAGGTTTGCCTTTGGAACTCTGTCTTACCGCTTGTGAATGTTGGGCTGCAGACTTCACGCTGATTTTTTATTCACAGTTTTTGAACATGAGCTTGAGTGCCTGCTGTGTTCTCGGATTGTGCTGAGCACACAGGTAAATCAAAACCTTAGTTCTTGAGGGACAGACAGACCAGCAGTGACGTAGATAGGATGTGAGCCGCTGCTAAGTGGTGATGGAGAGGCTCCGGGCAGGCGGACAGCCAGCATGGGGGCGCCCGCTATGCCTGTCCTGTCCCTCTGGCTACCGTGTGTCATTCCCTGTGTGTCAGCTGTTCCCTCACGAGGGACACCTCAGCTTCCCTGCTGCCAGAGAACCTGGTAATTATCTGCTGTGGGGGTCTGGAACCAGGACTGGGGGACAGATGCATGCTGGTCTCACTTCCCCGGGCGCTTCTCTGCGTGGGGACTCCCCCATCTCCACCCCCCGAGCTAGTATGTGGGGTCCAGTATCCCCATAGCCCTGGTCGGCAACGTGGTTTCACTTAGTGTTTTCCTGATTATTTGCACATATATGCCTTTGCGTATCATTTCATCGGTTTCCTCGCTGCTGGCGTTGTCCCCTTGGGTGAGCACCTCTGTGTTCTGATTAGCACGAATCCCGTGCACCGTGTAGACTTTAATCTGTGGTCACTTCTTTGTTGTCTGTTGTGTTGTCTTCAAGACACACGTTCTTTTTGTTTTTCTAGTTCCCCAATCCTGTAGCTGCTGAGAACCGTTATCAGCAGTGACGGGGGCTGGGAGGGGGTCCCCGCCTGTGTGTCCTACGCTTGCTCATGGCTCTGCTCCCCGCCAGCACTTCCATGAGCTACGAACGCCTCTGGCAGCTAAACCAGGCCAGAGACCAGAAGCCGCACTGTCTAAGGCTTTGAACATCCCTTTGTCAGACTGCTGCCTGCAGATGCTCCCGGCTCGCGTTTAGACATGTCATCCGATCAGGGGACAGATGAGTTTAGTCCAGTAGGAAAGTCCCGGCATCAGAATTTGAGGCGTGGGGGACCCTAACCAGCCAGGTTATCTTGGAGATGGTTGGGGAGCATCCTGTTGGGGTGAGAACGCGGGTTCTCCTGGTGCTGGGGGTGGGGGCTGTATTGTACGAACACCTGTGACATCACGACTTAGGGGAGAGTAAGCAGGGGAGACTCGGAGGAGAGGTTTGGACGTGCTGACGGATTTGTCGTGCTGATGTTTTCCTTTTCGGAAGTGCGGACGTAGTGGGGCAGGACTCTGTCTCGGGACGCCCAGGGGCCTGTTCGCTAAGCGTCCACTACAAGATTCTGACACGACAGAGCATCGCACTGTAACCGGCGCTGGTGTCCTTTCTCGGTGGCAGGTGAGACCTGCCATTGTCATCTTGGGTTCAGCGGAGTACAGGAAGTCTCTTCATCACCGTGTGTTGACTTTGTGGTGTCCTCATTGAACCAAAATTCTTAATTTTGACTCAGATTCATCCATTTTGGTCTCACTGTGTGTTTGGGGACTTATCCAGACATTGGGCATTCTTCTGCATTTTCATGTTACCTCTTCCAAAATATCTTTTAGGTTTTTAGCATGTCTAGAATTAATCTTGGTACATGTTTATCCAGCTTTATTTTTCTCCAGGAGGAAGAAACGTGTGTAACTTGGTAGTTTGCGTGCAGGTGTGTACGTGCACAGTTCTCTCGAGTTCTGAGTCTTTGCTCGCTCTGGGTGCCTGTTCTCGCACTGCGGCCCAACCCGAGGTTTTCTGTTTGTTTTCTTTAATGTCTGTTTCTTCTGTGAGACAGTGAGTGAGCAGGGGAAGAGCAGAGAGAGAGAGAGGGAGAATCCCAGGCAGGCTCCTCACGGTCATCACAGAGCCCACGAACCATGAGATCGTGACCTGAGCCGAAATCAAGAGTCAGGACACTTTACCGACTGAGCCCCCCAGGCGCCCCCACCTAGGTATTAACAGGGTTCTGGGATACTGCGTTCCTTCTGGTAGAGCATCGTCCTACTTCTGTATTCACTTGTAATTACCGACTCTCACTAATAATGAGGTTGGGGTTTTTGATTGGAAAGGGTTTTATTTTCCCTCCATCTAGTGCTCTGAGGCCTTGATTGTCAAGATGCCAGTCTAGACTGGCTTCAGTTGCTTCTGGGAGAGTCCCTGCAGCGTCTTAGGGTCCCCCATTCCTGTCTTACGTACCCAGTGTGACATTGCTGCAAGCCCGCATGGAGCGCAGGCGTGAGCCTTCCATTTCTTACTGGTTTCCCCGCCTGCTTCCAGTGCCGGACAAACAGGATCCCTGCGTCCCTACGCCGTGGTGCCTCTCGGCAGCTTAGCAGCTGTGGCTAGCGCCTTGGGTGTACTTCCTCTCGGTGGTTTGATCTCTCTCTGTGTTAGTTTTTATACAGTGGCCTTGACTTTCTGAGCAGCAGCCTTAGCCCAGACTTGTCTATGCAGGTGTTTTGTTTTCCCGTGTCTGCCGGCACTGCCCCACCGGGACCATCGGGAAATGTAAGGCCGAGAAGCAGGAGCCTGACTGCCATGCTGTGTTCCAAAGCAGCGGGCGGTTTGAAGGAGAAGCCCGTGAGGCCATAGGGAAGAAGGGAGGACCTAGAGAGCACCTGTCGGGCCAGGCCCTTACCTAGCAATGACCCTGAGAGCTGGGTTCCGTCCCTACTTTAAGATGAAGAAGCCGAGGCCCACAGCGGCCAGGGAGCGTCCCCGAGCTCCTGAAGCTGCCAGGCGCCAAAAGGCAGAGTGTGTCTGTCCGGCTGACCGCAGCCTTCTCTTCCCTGAGCCTCCCTGCCTCGCGGACGGGCTCACCCGCTTTCACGGATCTTCTTCAAGTGCTCGTTCTCCCCTCCCTGCCCTCCCAGCATCTTCTGTCCTCGCAAAGGAACAGCTCTGATGGCACGTCCTGAGAGCCGTGTTTCCAGTCCTTTCTGACGGCAGCGCGTCTTCAGAGCGGCGTGTGCACAGCCGAGGCAGCTTCGCGCCGCAGGGCTGGCCCCGTGCCGGGCGCCCGGACCGTCTCCGCCCTGCTCTGCTCAGCCTGGCCGTGCCTGCGTCGGCCTCACCAGCCCGTGACCCACGGTTCGGCCCCGCGTTCTTGGGCCTGGCCTCAAGGACTGTTGTCGGCAGGGGACCCGGGGGTCACCTCAGGAGCCGTCTCCCGTCCCAGCCCCACTCTGACCCGCGCCCCCGCGCTGCTGGCCGCCCTGTCCCCCTGCCCGCCCCTTGCAGAGTGATCCAGCACTAACTGCAGAGCCCCCGCCTGCTTCCCTCCGTGCCTTTCTCTAGGTAACGTGTCCCGCTGCTCAGCTGCGGGGCCGCATCTCATTCTGCCTCTTCGCACTTTCAGTCTTGGTGTTTTTGTATTTCCTTCCTGTTCGTCTTAGGCCAGATTTTTTCCTGAGGTACTTCATTTAGTTCTTTCTTCACGAGTTTTAAAATCAAAGCAGTGATTCGTCACTACTCTGTGTTGGAATTGTAGCTCACCTTTTTTTAATTTAGTATAAGGTTCCTAATATGAATAGAATTAATGGCTGATTTTGAATATACCTCTTTCTAATTGTAAATTTTAAAAATAACAAAAAGAACTGCAAGAATAGGACACAAACCGGGTAGAGTGACAACACTTCTGTGTCCGTGGCCCCCCAGGGTGGTGTGGTGTCGCCTCTAACGTGGACAGTTCAGACAGACCACTCTCCTCTCTTCCGCAGCCCTCCGAGCCACAACATTGTGGTGAATGGGAAAAAATGTGTAAACTTCGCCTCATTTAACTTTCTTGGATTACTGGACAACCCTCGGGTCAAGGTAAGTGGCCCCCGCGCTGGAGGCAGCAGGACTCCCTGGAAGCTGGGCCTGAAGTAGACAGACACGGAGGGTCGGGAAGGGCGCTCTGCGGCCGGCTGCTGTCACTCAGCTCGGCAGAGCTGTGGCCTGGCTTTGACAGTGTGATGTGGCTCTGTGGTGGTGACACGCAGGAGGCGCGGGAGGTGGCCCTGGTGGTATTCGGACACGCGTCCAGGCAAGTGCTCCGTCTCCTGTCGGGAGCACAGGCCAGGAAGCCGTTTTGAGGCGGGCGTGTGCCCAGAAATGCCCGAAGTATGAAGGCCTTGAGTTAACCAAGGTTTGATAGGTTATAACGCACTTTTCCATGTTCTGAGTTCTGTCCCTGAATCTTTGTGTGTCTGCTCTTCCATCCTGTCGTTAGAGTTGCCACGGTTCCAAGGAAGGAAGGAAGGTGGCGGGGGTGGGGGTGGTTTGTCCTGTAGGTTGAGGACTAGGAAATGCCAGTTTTGAACTCCAGAAGATGTACTGCTAAAACCTGATCTTTCTCACGTCCACGAAGGCGGCGGCTCTGGCATCTCTGAGGAAGTACGGCGTGGGCACCTGCGGGCCTCGCGGCTTTTACGGCACGTTCGGTATGTCTCCGCCCTCCCTCCCAAGCCACATTCTTCTTTAGCGCTTGCTTATTTTCAAGAGAGCAGGGAGCAGGGGAGGGGCAGAGAGAGAGAGGGGGAGACAGCAGATCTGAAGCAGGCTTTGTGCTGACAGCAGAGAGCCCAGCACGGGGCTCAAACTCATGAATCATGAAACCATGACCTGAGCCAAAGTTGGATGCTTAACCAACTGAGCCACCCAGGGGCCCAAACTACTGCTTTTAAGAGTTGACTCGATTTGGTTTCAGAACTCCTTGGGAAAGATACCCTTGATTCGTTGTGACGTTGGGTGGGTGTGGTGCCCTGGTCCGGGACTGAGTGTCGCTCAATGAGAAAGGACGTAGGTGCCTCCGGGGCCCGTCGCCGGAGGACAAGGTCCATGCTGCTTTGGCTGCTGCGTGTGCCCTGGGGAACCGGCCTGGGGAACCGGCCTGCGTCTGCCTGCGTGACTACGGTGGCTCTGCCCTCATGGTCGCGCAGGAACCTGGTTCTTCCTCGGACCCTTCCTCTAGCACCAAGGGGCACCGAGCTCGGCTGTGTGGCTGCAGCCACGTGGCAGGTGTGGGGGAGGAGTGGGTGCAGCAGGCAGCGTCTCCTGTCACTGCCACGCTTGGTGGTGAGAACAGAACCTCGGTGTGGCCTCGCCGTGGAGGGGCTGGGACCACTCCAGCCAGCCTCCCCGTCGAATGACGGTGAATATGTCACTGAACTTTCTGGCTTAGCAGCGTCAGCGTGTGGGGAAGGCAGCCGGAAGCCTCTTCTGTCTTCTGTTCGTATTTCCATCTCTAGGCCTTCGTGTGGGGATTTCACTTCAACAGCTAACGTGTTTTATTTAAGGGAACACCTGTCTTCCTTGGCTAGCTTAGAAGTTAAATTATTGGTGTTGGAAACAGACAGCAGAGTCGGTGTCCGAGCATCTTAAGCTGGAAGGAATCTGAAAAATCTGTATTCCAGCTTCGCAGCCATTTAGAAGCAGCGTGGAAAGTTCAGAGGTCATGTGACGTCCTCACCGTCACGCAGCTCAGTAATTTCAGCCTTATAACTAGAACCAAGTGTCCTGACTGTCGGTCCGCACGGGAAGATCAGAGCTGAGGCGCGCACACCAGTCCAGGGCAGATGTGGTTTGTTTGCTTAGTTTTCATTGGTAGGAAATTATTTCCTGGAGACACAGTCTTAGAAAATTAGAAGAGACATTTATTTAATGGGGTTGTTTGCTGTAATCTGATCAACAGTATTTTCTATGATTTGTTTGCTGGGCTAAAAAAAATAGTTTTCTTACAAGCTTCCTCTTTCTTGTGGATTTTATTTGCAAGTGTGGCCTTGGCACCTGCTTGGGAGTTAATTTCTGAGGATAGATAGCAGATTTCATGCTAAGTCAAGTCATGGAAAAATCTGTTTCCATTCTTCAAACCCAGTTTTTCCAGAGCTGGTGGAATGGGCCAGCCGGCTTTCTCTCTGGATCACCTGGTAGGTTGTCAGGCAGGTCCAGACGTGAGGGCTTTAGCTGATGGTTTGTAAGTTAATGTTCTCGACTGAACAGTTCAGCCCTTGATATAAACTTCGGAAGGTTTATCGGGAGTGAAAGTCTGGTCCCCCCACTTTCCCACCCCCCCAAAAAGAAGCTGCTGCCAGTTCTTCCAGAGACTGTTGAGCAGGCGCACGCCACTCCCGTACCTACATTCACCCCCGGAAAGGGCAGCGTTCCCCGCACGTGTGCTGTGCCCTGCTGTTGGAGTGATTCTGTTTGAGCTTCAGGTTGGATTTGGATTTTCAGGGGCTTGAGGGGGTCACCAGGGGCAGAGTAATGATCACAGCTGTGCGTCCCCTGCTGCGTCATGTGTTTCCTTGGCCGCCGGTCTGCCGGGTCGCAGCTAGTGGAAGGTTCAGAGGGACGGGGTGCCGGTGCGGAGGCCGGAGGCGGGCTTGCCGGACGATGGCTCCGGGACAGGACGCCTCGTGTCGTCCGTGCGCGTCGTCCGTCTGGGAAGCCGAGGCCGTCCCTCCTTCAGGGCGTCTGCGCTTGTCACCTCTGTTCCTTTCTCGTGTGGAGACAGTCCACGTTTTCACGTTCTGGTTTTCTGACAGGATTGTTTTTATATAATTGGTTTTTTTTATTTTAGAGAGAGGGCTGGTGGGGGAGGGGGAAGAGAGTGAGAGAGAGAGAGACTGAGAATCCCAAGCAGCATATTCAGCGTCCCAAGCTCAGCACGGGGCCTGATGCAGGATTCGATCCCATGGCCCTAGGATCACGACCTGAGCTGAAATCAAGAGCTGGACTCTTACCTGAATGGGCACCCAGACACCCCCGACAGGACATTTTTTATATTTTTACTTATTCCGGAAGGAGTTGCTTGAGTTACTGCAGTTATATTAAATTACCTTGAAATTTCAGTGATGGATAAGATCAGAGAAAGTACTTAAGGTCAGGGAAGGCTAAATTTTAAATCTCTAAAATAACCCCCTACGATTAAATTACTCTGAATATTCAAGGTACACTCGCTCTTTGCTCTGAGCAGCAGAGCAGACTGAGGACCCCTTTCCTCGCACGTGAAATCGCCTGTGTGCCCCTGCGGCCCCAGAAAGTTAGCTTTAACCTCATCTTTTTTCCCCCGGAAATAAAACGTTCAGACATTATTTTCAAGGATGAAAATCCTTCCTCACTGAGCTCTTTTCCCAACTTTTCAAAAATGAATGTAAATCACTTGTAAATCGCCTTTTTGAAATATTCTTTTTTATTATTTCATAGTAACAGATGATTAATACGGAAAAAAGTCAAACGATGGTTGAGTTAAAACTCAGCTAGTCTTTTAGGCCGGATGTCGTCCCGCCTCTGGCAGGGGGTTCTCAGCATGTCCTGTCATCTCTGAGGCCAGTGGCGAGGGGTCGTTCACCGGCTCCCTTCCTGTCGGGATGTGGCTGAGAACGGAGAAGCGGGTTTGTCGGGCTGCAGGGCGTGCGTCCCTTCCTCAGAGCTGGTGGCCCTGCACGTGACACTTCTCTGTGTTCTCTGGGGACGCGCGGACCCCACTTGCCTGAGGTTTACCACTGGCTTCCCAGAATCCACCTGGCATGCACACTGCTTGCTTGGCTCTTTGCTCTTCAGCGAAATCCAGACACGTTCCGTGGCAGGGGTCACAGAGCGGGACACTTGTGTTCTAGAGCCAGTAGTCAGCCAGAAGATTGTTCGTTTGTTTTTCAGAATGTCTTCTTTCTTTGTTTAAGGCAGTCAGCTGAGCCCTGACCGCATGTGTCATCAGGAGGAACGTTTGGTATAGAGTCCCTAGACCTGCCGCTTCTCGTCACCAGCGGGCCGCGGGTCTGCTCCTGCAGGGCGGGAGGGGACCGTCCTTGTTTGCACAGCTTAGGACGCTTTGGGAAGAGTCACAGAAGACACTGCACGTGAAAACATCGTGGGAAACGTTCAGCACTGTGTTTATGTTGTGATGAGTGCACAGTGATACTATTTGTACTTTTAAGAAACGTTGTCCAAGTCTTAAGGGAGGTAAAAAAACAGTATGAAGCACAAAAGTATAGAAGACTTACAAAAATGCAGCTGTTTTTAAACTGTTCTAAAGTTGACTGTTTTATAGTCTTTCCTTTGGAAAACAACCAAGAAGGCCGTTACACCTCTTACAGAATAAAAGACGAGATCCTGTAACGAGACAGCGCTTCAGCGTCCGGGGTTTGGACGACTGAAGTAGCGTAGTGTAACCGCTCTTCTCTTTTTAGAAGGAACCTTTTGTTTGTATTCTACAAATACTGGTTTAACTGTACAGACACTTAAATGGTGTCTCGGTGTTTCCACGCCAGGCACTATCCTGAGTGTGTATAGGCGTTGCCTTGTGGTTCTGGTAACAGTCCTTGGAGGCAGTCCCACTGTGACCTGCTTGACAGAGGAAGGGCCGGAGAGGCACGGGGCAGCGTCAGGCCTGCCCTGGGTCCACCCCGGCGAGGAGGGAGACCGGATCCGGAGCCCCCCGTGAGGACTGCTGTGGCCAGGCCCCGCCCTGGGTGCCCAACATCCTGTCCTGGCCCTGTGTCCTGTCTCTTGGGTTCTGGCTCGGGGGCAGGTGCAGGAAAGGGCAGCGAGCGTGGAGATACCCGCCGACTCCCCA
>PJEM01006427.1:0-70946 GCA_004023845.1 Helogale parvula
ACCTCTATCCCTTGAATAAATACCTAGTAGTACAATTGCTGGGTTATAGGGTAGTTCTATTTGTAACTTTTTGAGGCACCTCCATACTGTTTTCCAGAGTGGCTGCACCAGTTTGCATTCCCATCAGCAGTACAAAAGAGATCCTCTTTCTCCATGTCCTCATCAACATCTGTTGTTGCCTGCGTTGTTAATTTTAGGCATTCCGACTACTGTGAGGTGGTATCTCACTGTGGTTTTAATTTGTATTTCCCTAATGATGAGTGATGTTGAGCATTTTTTCATGTGTCTGTTAGCCTTCTGAATGTCTTCTTTGGAGAAGTGTCTATTTATGTCTTTTTCCCATTTCTTCACTGGATTATTTGTTTTTGGGGTGTTGAGTTTGATAAGTTCTTTATAGATTTTGGATACTAACCTTTATCTGATATCACTGGCAAATAACTTCTCCCATTCCATCAGCTGCCTTTTAGTTTTGGTGATTTTTTCCTTCACTGTGCAGAAGCTTTTTATCTTGATGAGGTTCCAAGGGAGGTTCTTTTTAAGACAAAGAAAGAGATGGCTCTTCTGCCATGTTCTGTAGTTCTTTATATCCCTGCAAGCACGGTGTTTTGTGCTCAGTAGGTACTCTATAAGTATTTCTTAAATAATTGACGGTTATTTAAAATGTATAAGTCAGATTCACCTGAATTGGACAAGCTTCTTATAACAGACTGGCACCAAGCTTTAACCTATAATCATTGTGCCACAGGTGAGAAATTTTGCCTCTGGTATATTCTAATTCAAGGATTTTTAAAAAATTCAAACAGTTTTTAACATGCTAGCTTGGTTTCTGGTTTTCTTTGGCTTCTTCATTGTACTAACATTTATACCCTTACAATCTTACAATCTTCCCAAGGACACTGTCTGTGGAAGCTGAGACTTGCTGGATGTTCTTATCACAACAGGTTAATTCCTTTTATAATAGACTTGCTTTAGTGTCTTTTGATGCTCTAAAAATCTCAGACTTCCTTATTGTTGGAGTTAATGATAGACATTCATTGCTTCCATCTCTGAGTTTCTCATATTTCATCCTATAAAGGTAGAGAAAATATATTTCTCGATAGAAATATTATTCATATTTCACCCCATAAAGTATTGGTGTTCTCTACAGAAATATTTTGAAAATAATGTGCCTAATTTGTTAAGATTGCAGCTAACTAAGGATGAAGGGATGGCTCATTGAAGTGTAAAATTATACATTTTTACATAGATATTCTTCTTCACTTCAAACTTACATGTCTGAAGACAGACTGACTTTGTACCTTCTGCTTCTTTCCTGCTGTCTGCCTCCCTTCCCCGCCACCACCCTGCAACCATTGCCTGCCACCCATCTCATTTCGTGGCAGGCTCAAAACCACGAAGACATCCTGACCACTTGGTCCTTTCCTTTATATAATGCACGCTGAATTCATGTCCATGCAGTGTTTCATTGACCTAAAATCAGAGGATTTGAGCCTTCTATGTTTTAAAGCCAGGTATGAGTGCACTGCGTAATCTCCTTGTAGCTATGAAATTTTGAGGAAGGAGCTGATAGTTTATCCTCAAATCAGCAAAAGGACTTGGATTAAAAATAAAATTTTAAGGAGGTTTCAATGTTAGATGACATTTTTCTCCCATATACATGAGGAAGAATTTATTTCATCATCTCTGGAAACACCTGCTTTTTCCAAAACTCTGTAACCAGGAGACAGAACAGACAGTAGGAATTATTCAGAGTGTGTGGCATGCAGAAGGTGGCTGGTAAATGTGTAATGAATGAGGAGATGGACAGGTGAACAAAAATAGAACGGGGATGGTAAGAAGCCCTGAACTCTGCTTCTGTGTTGTTTTTGCTTGACAGCAGTATATTTTTCATTTTGTTTGGCTTAGTTTTCTAAGAGCAAGATAAATGCCAAGTTTAGAAAGACAAACCCACCTTATCATATTAATCATTACTAGGGAAACACCAGAGTGTCTTAACCTACTTTGTAAGCATTTTAATCTGCAGGAAATCCAAGAGTACTTTAGAAAGTATTTGTAATTTAAGACTCAGTGGGGCCGATTATGTGTTTAAAAAGAAAGAAGTGGATGTCAGGGGTATGTGGATTTCAGTCTCCTATTACTGTAATACTAATAAAGTGCCAGAATGCTGAAAAGGTTCTTAACATTTTTCTCGTCCACTGATTTTCTTATTGCCAATATATCATCAACAAAATAACAGTAGCCACAATGTAATAAAAGTGATATCATAATATTTGTCCTAACTTATCCTTTAATCATAGAATAATAGAATAACAGAATATTAATATTGCAAAGCTTCTAGTACTAAGCAATAAAGATCAATGAGTTTTTCTCACTCGTTTCTTCCAGTGGCTTATTCTTACCAGTTAATTTTATTCTTCCACATACTAAAGGATTGCAAGAGAATTACATCTTATTTTCCACTTCTGTTTTGTAGGGGAAGATGGTGAAAGGAATGGGAGGAGCTATGGATCTAGTGTCCAGTGCTAAGACCAAAGTGGTGGTCACCATGGAGCATTCTGCAAAGGTAATGTGTGCTGCTTTTGGAAATTCACAGTATGCCAAGATACTGTACACCAGGTCATGCAATCATGTTTTTTTTTATTTTCTCAGGATCATTCATATGGATAGCATTTATATTTTAGAGAGAAAGATTGCAAATAAAAGCAGTTATTTATTATCATTCAGCTTAACAGTTAATTTTGAGTGAAACAAATATTTGGGTGTTCTTTAGTTATTTACTTTGTTTACACAATAAAACTAAAAGCTATAATGTCTTCAACTCAGTGAAAATATGTCAAGGCAGATGTTTTGTTTCAGGTTTAAAGATGATTATAGTGGTTGTTCTCTGCGTGCAAAATTGAAAACACAACAGAATATGGCCTTTTAACAGCAGTTATTTTTAAATGCATGATATGGCCTCTTACCAAAGCTGTGAGGTGCCGTTTTGGGAAGGGTTAGAAAGTGATACCAACCGTCCGTATTCTGTAAAGTATGATACTTTTATTTTGATAAATTATTGAATATTTACTGAGTGCTGATTATGTGTTAGGCACTTCTGTAATTTGGCAAGGACCAAAACTACTCAAAAATCATTGACCTCATGGAGCTTACATTTGGTGGTGATGATGATGATATCATCACCATCCTACAATAATGGTAACTACCATTTATTGAGCTTCCTGTGTCCTGACAGTATATTAAGCACTCTATATTTATTTGCATGTATCAGCCTATGAACTTGATCCAGGTATTTTTTTATGGTCTCAAGAACAGCTTCAGAGAGGTTAAGTAACTTGCCTGAGGTCACATGGAACTGAGATCAGAACTGGGTATCTATAATTCCAAAGCCTAGTGTTCTAACTATAGAGCAATCAGTATAACTTTGTTCCTTGTTCCCAGCTCAGTGTCTTTGAACTAACAGAGCTTAATTGCTTTCCTGAGCTAAGTCCATGCATTGCTGATGATTTGCACAATTGATCCTGGGTGGTACTTCCTTCATTATCTATGCCCTTCATTCATTCTTTTTTTTTTTTTTAATGATTCTCAGCGTTTTTTCTAATGTTTATTTATTTTGAGAGAGGGAGAGAGAGAGCATGCGAGTGAGCAGGAGAGGGGCAGAGAAATGGAGAGAGAGAATCCCAAGAAGGCTCCGTGTGGACAGCATGGGACTCAAACTCACAAACCATGAGATCTTGACCTGAGCTGAAATCAAGTTAACTGACAGAGCCACCCAGGCGCCCCTGATTCTTAGTTTTAAAATAATATCTACCTTTTCTCACCTTGAGACCTGCTAATTTGAATGGTAGTGTTAGTTCATCTGCCCTGATTTTGTTTAGAGATGGGGCATTGGCATCATGGGAGAACACAGAGCTGGAACATTTGCATCCGACTTGCTTCCCAGGAGGGAGTTCTGTTACAGAGTGATGTGTGCCATGAAATGGTTTTATTGTGAAACATGTAACAAATATGAAAATATCCTAAATTGGTTTGTAAACAGTGGAAAGTAGGCAGTAGAGCATAAATATGGAACAATAGAAATGAAACCCACACAGGTGACTTCTGAGAGATGCCTTGAGAAAGCATCCAAAAAACTTCATTTCAGAGGCAAAAGGATGCCAAACATACAAATCAAATTCACATCTTTTCTGGGACATAGTATCTATTTGGAGAAATAGACATTTCTGACTTCCCTTTTATTGTTACTTTAATGTTGGTGTACAGACACTGAAGTCCGACTCATTTTAGATTATTTTCATGCGTTTGTTTTCCAAATGTTAGGCCTGTATTTAACAAACTCTATTTCTCTCTCTTTTTGTTTTTCCAAAGTCTTTTGTCTCAGTCAAAATTTCTGAAAGTGGAAAGGAAATGGTTCTTTAAACTTTTGATTAGAAATCCCTAACTAAGGCTTTTTACAGAAGCAAGATATTTTTCCTATTTTCTTCTTTCTAGGCAAAGTATTTTTGGGATCTGGCTACCTTTTTTCTTAGGCTCTTTCCATCTTTTGACGTGGCCTTCTTCTGCCCTCTAAGAATGGCAAGAAAATGAAGGCAATATGGGTCCTTATTAAGTACAAGGCCCTGGGCTTGGCATTGTACATACTCATGTTGTTAGCTTCTCAGTGACCTCAGACTGGGATGTGGGCAGGTTAAGAAAGTTGTCCAGGGGTTTGACAGAGCTCAGAGTTTCACTCCGATCATTTGCTCGTCACCCCATACCATGCTGCATCCTCTCCAGAGCCATCTCTGCCCCAGGATTTCAAACCTGCCCCTTTCTGAAAGCTTCAGGTTTCACAACAATCACTCTCCCTTTTGAAATTTTCCATAAAGCTCTCCTTGTTTTGGTGAGACAGATACCTGCAAAAATACTTGTTATTCTTTATGCCCAGAATGCTCTTCCTCTGAGAATTCTCGCTCCCTCAGTTCACCACATCTGTGCTTAATATCAGAGAAGCTTTCCCCTGACTGTTCTGTAAAACAGAAGCCCCCCCTCTCCTGATGGACCTTCATTCCCTTTTCACTGGAATGTAAGTTCCATGAGGGCAGGAACTCCATCGGTTATAACAGCTGAAGAGAATCATGTCTGATGCCTATTAGGATTCAGTAGATACTTGCTGGATTTATTAATTCTTCAAATAATAATACTTTGAACATGTAGAGCACTCTTAACTTTTTCGAAGCAGTTGCAAGATGACTGCCTCCACATTTTATCATCACAATACCCTTGTGAGGTAGGTCTTACTGTTTCCTTTGCAAAGACAAACAAATCAAATTTCATAGAGGTTAGCTATTCTGATAAAAGTCAAGTAGAAAATTGACAAAAGCAGGCCAAGAACCCGTGTATCCTGCCTTTGGGCCTCCATTTTTTGTTTTGTTTTTTGTTTTTAATAACCTTTTTTGTCTGGCAGGTACCATCACCGCTAACAACATAAAAGAAAGTACTTTGTTCTCAGTATTGTGTACTGGAAATATTTCCTAAGGGTAACACTTTCAGAGCACAAAAGCAAAGAAGTTCGGTCATAGTTGTCATTTATTGGAAACAAGCAGAGCTTGGGTACCTATTTTAGAGAACATAAATGAAAGCTCTATTTCCAAAACAGGTTTAGGTTTTATTTTTATTGCAGTAGGAGGGCTGGATTCTGAAAGGATAAAGTCAACCTAATTGTTATGACATTGGGAATAAATCTTTGTGAATAATCTTTTGATTATATCTAACCTATATCTGATAGCAAAGGTATCATATAGAAATCTTGAATGCAGCTTTACATTGTCTTTACTTTTTATGGAGAGGAATTATAAAAAGTAAATGAGGTTTATTAGTCCTATTTATTTTATACCAAATGTGTTAGCAAAAGCCAACAAATGTGAAAGATTGTTTGAAAAAAAAATTCTTCCCTGGGAAACGTTCTTGGAATAGTTTTCAGCAGCATTGAAAAGTATCCCAAAGTAAATAAAGTATTTCTTTGTTGAGATGATTTATAATTAACACAGTTTCAGCTGGTTTAATGTTTTTTCATTCATAAAAGCTTGTCAGTATTTTATAACTTGTTATTGAGACTATTTTGTGGCCAGGATCTGTTTAGAAAAAAATATTTACCTTTAAAAAATAGAAATTCTTACATGGTTTTGCCTTTTTATTTTTCCATTAATGGTAGAAATGCCTGCCATAAAAATGTTATAATGCCAAAAAAAAAAAAAAAACCAACAACAACACAGTCTAGCAACCAATATGGCTCTTTAAAATGTCTTAAAGAATTTAATTAAGCTAATAACTTTAAATTCTGAGACTTTGTCCATAGCTCTTCAAAGGAAAACTGACTCACAGAGAAGCTTTCTAGGGTACCACAGCGATTCATGAATGGAAGGAGAAAATCATCCCTGTTCACACCCGCGCTGTGCCATCCTTAGACTCGAGATCATAGGATGCAATCTTTAGAGAGAAAATAAAAATACCATGATAAAGATTTTTGTATTATATTTCAGAAAAATGGGCTTATACTCTAAGATCTCAAAGCCCCGAAGGCTGTTTTCAGAGAAATGCCTTGCTGTATGTATCATCTCATTTAGTTAGTCTTCCCCTTGAGAATGTGCCTTTACCACAAACTGTTATTACATCCACATAGAAAAAACATTTGTAATAGCAACTGTTCTCTACTTTAGAGTGAGCTGAGCCTTTCTGCTCATGTCCTTTGTGGATTGTTGGAATCCCTACCAAATAGGTGCTGTGTAAAGGCCAAAAATATCCTATGATTATAAATTCAGTGTGAATAAGACCATCTTGTCGTTTTACCCTTCATATTTTGATTTTCTTTCGTTAGTCCTATTTCTCTTTTCTGTATACCACGCCAGTTGTCATAGTGATTGGATAGTCATGTATTTTGTGATACAACATTCCCAAATAGTTTGTATCTGTGGTGTGTGTGTGTGTGCGCGTGCATTTGTGTGTGTGTGTGTGTGTGGAAGCTTTTTCACTTGGTTTAAGAATTGAGACCAGTTGGGAGAAGGAAAGGCAAGTGTCAGTGACATTCAGGCTTCTTTTATTTTTATTTTTATTTATTTACTTTTAAATAGTTTATTATCAAATTGGTTTCCATACAACAGTGCTCTTCCCCACAAGTGCCCTCCTCCATCACCACCACCTCTTTTCCCCCTCCCCCTTCCCCTTCAACCCTCAGTTCGTTTTCAGTATTCAGTAGTCTCTCAAGTTTTGCATCCCTCTCTCTCCTCAACTCTCTTTCCCTCTTCCCCTCCCCCTGGTCCTCCATTAGGTTTCTCCTGTTCTCCTGTTAGACCTATGTGTGCAAACATGTGGTATCTGTCCTTCTCGGCCTGATTTATTTCGCTTAGCATGACACCCTCAAGGTCCATCCACTTTCCTACAAATGGCCAGATTTCATTCTTCCTCATTGCCATGTAGTACTCCATTGTGTATATATACCACATCTTCTTGATCCATTCATCAGGTGATGGATATTTAGGCCCTTTCCATGATTTGGCTGTCGTTGACATTGCTGCTATGAACATTGGGGTACATGTGCTCCTATGTATCAGCACTTCTGTATCCCTTGGGTAAATCCCTAGCAGTGCTATTGCTGGGTCATAAGGGAGTTCTATGGATAGTTTTTTGAGGAACCTCCACACTGTTTTGCAGAGTGGCTGCGCCAGTTTACATTCCCACCAACAGTGTAGAAGGGTGTCAGGCTTCTTTTATGATGTTTTGGCAGAAGTCCAAAGAGAGATTTGTCATAGGTTTCATTGTGCCACCAAAGTATTGAATATTCTCTTGTAAAGTTCAACCTATGTACCCCCTCTTTGCAGCAAGTTATTGGAAGCCCTGAAGCTTTAAGAGGGAGCAGGCATAATTCACTCTGCTTCTCCCCAGACTTATAAATGTGTGTGTTTCATACTGCAGTCTTGAGATGTCTTGCTTCTTCCTTTGATCATGCCTTTATTTTTCTCCCAAAAGTCTTGTAAGTCCCCTCAGGTACTTCTGCTCACTGTGCTTTTCCTAGTAAACACAGCGATGTTGGGGATGTATGAGTACGGATCTTGGGACTAGAAAGCAGCCCCTAGTGGTCCTTAGGTACTACTCAGTCACATGGTATTTTACAGCTCTTGCTCTGTCGGGAGGTCCTTCGACCAGAATTATAATATTCAGACAGCAAGTCCTAAAGAACAGAGTGGGTGTTGCCATTTGAATGTTGGGCGCTGGCCTACATGGTGGTGTGTATTTCAGGTAGCATGAATGAAGGCTTAAAGCCTCGGTCTCTTAAGGAACAACAAACTTCTAGAACTTGCTTTCTCTGTACTTGATCATTAGGACTTGCAGCCACATTTAAAAAGCACTTAACAGACAAGATAGGCAGTAGTGTTTTATGTAAAGCAAAATCTTATTACACGCACGCTCTGCTGCCTCAGGTGAGTAAATGCTGACATCAAAGGCAAAAGTCATCATGTTGTGAAAAAGAGAGCTTGTTATTTGGGATTAAGTTTATTGTGATAACACAAAGCTCCCTGTAGTGTAACTAGGGGGATTTATTATCGTTTAACCAGAGTTGCTACTGAAGAATTTAGGCCCAGGATTTTAGAAAATATCTAAAGAATTAAAGAGAGATCAGCATGAAGCAAATAATACAAAGTACTAAGATCCTAAGTCATTTAAAAAGAAAAAGGTGAATTCCTAGCTCTTGCCATGAGGCCTGTAAGTGATCAAGGAGAGAAAACGTGGAGAGGCAGGTGGAGGAGATTTAGCAATTCATCAAGATTACAGTGAAGTTCACAAATAAGGGATGAGTGAAATCAGGAGCCCTTGGGACTAGTCAAATCATTACATTAACACTGAACTTGGTATCCATTTCTCTGCCTTTTCTGGCATTTCTTCTTGGGGAAGAAAGAAAGAAGCAGAATGATAAGGATGAAGCACACCTCACTGACCCTAAATATTTGTAGATTCCATCTCTCCTAGTTTATGGCACTTTCCCAACAGGTAAGGAAGACAAGGCAATCATAGAGAAAACTACAGCACAAAGAATTGAGGATATCAAAAGACAAATAAATGGCAGATAATAAGATGAAAAAAAAGGCTTTTTGGACTTTTCATACAGTGTTCTTTGCTACCACGCTACACGGCCTCTCTTTTCTAGGATTTAATTTTAAATGCTAAAAACTCAGCAATTGTTCCTCCTTTGTGAATCGTTCATGTACACAGCTGCCATGCCACATTGGAAGGCTCAGCCGGGCACGGTTAGAATAGAGCACTCAAGTGGGAGTTAGTTATATTTTGGCTTCATAGCTAACCTATTGTTGAATATTGAAATTGTGACATTCTTTAATTTCTTGCCTCTCATTTTCTCTTTTTTCTTTATCTGTCTTATGTGCTAGAGCTAAATGTGAATGGAGTCATCTAGCTACATTGTTCTCACTGCAGGAATACACTCGGTGCCAGTTTCCTCGGCCAGCCATATGGTGTGTCCCCAAATATGTCTTGTGGTTTCATTAGTTTTGTGGGTCTCAGCAATTGGGTTTAGGCCATTTTCTGCATAATCACATGTCTAACTTCATATAGGAACATAAGAGCACCTAAAGAATTCCCTGATAGACTGGAGAAATGTGAAATATGTTTTGTATAAACGATAGTAGCTAACATTTATTGAGTGCTTGTGAAGTGCTGGACACTTGCATCTCATGGAAGCTTTGCGATAGGATAGCCCCACAGGGGAGGGCTGCTGGGGAAACCCTGGCACGGGGACTTTGCACAGCCTGCGTGGGGCAGAGCCAGACTTTACCCTCCAGCCCACACTCTTAACCATACTCCATCCTATGTAGATGGCCAATAGTCCATGAAAGGTCTCTGCTGGGAGCACACAGTTGGTCTTGTCCATTGAAATTCCTGATTCCTCCTAAAATGGAGTTGGTTGTTCATTGAAATCCAAGTAGTTTGACTCACACCAGATGTAGATCTTGTTCAAATAATGAGAACAAAGTAAGAGCTCCCTACAAAAAATGTTCTTCGGAGGCCCACAGATTGCTCCCTTTGTTCCCAGGCAGTCCTGGAATTCATCGTGACATGCCTTATTTGAGTTATATTCAATGTAAGGCTACCTGACAACTGTACAAGCTTGAATATTCATCATTAATTCCAGCTCTTTAATTAAGCTTCTGTGACACGTGCAAACTTCTTTGAAACTGGAAAGGAAAGGAGAGCATTAAAAATGAAGTGAAAATGAGGTTTTATTTCTCCAATTATAAATTTTCTTATACAGTAAGATCCAGAAGCATATAACTTGTTATTAAAGGCATAATGTGTACCCATTTTATATGTATTTAGCACTTATTTTGACTGAATTAAAATAATAGGGTTTGTCTTTTTTTGAAATCCATCTGGGATTCCCAGTAGACCTTTCGTTTTCCTCAAATCCATTTATTCAAAAAATAATAAGTTTTGGGCCATGCACTGGGTGAAGTACACTAAAGCCTTTTAATTACTGGTGCACTGGAGAGTTGACAGTTTATTGCAAGGAGCAAAATCTTTTTAATTAAATCTAGTTATCTGAAATTCCTTGCCTATGGCCGTATTCTAGATCTGACAGAAATTTTGAGAGAGATATAAGCCAGATAGGAGCTTATTTTAGTAGTAAAATAGAAAGATGTCTCAAGATGACAGCGGGTGTGGTGTTTTTATTTATTTATTTACTTATTTATTTATTTATTTCTTGTGAGAGTGTGAGCTGGGGAGAAAGGCATAGGGACAGAGAGAATCTTAAGCAGCTCCACACCCATCATGGAGCCCCATGCAGGGCTCTGTCTCATGACTTCGAGATCACAACTTACACTGAAATCAAGAGTTGGATGCTTAACCAACTGAGTCACCCATGTGTGGTGTTTTTAGGTCCCCAAAAGAAGCAATAGAAGCATTTTTCCATTTTTTAATAGAAGATCTAGAATATGATGAGGTAGCCTTCAGCCTCAAAGGAAATACTAAATTAGGCTCCTGTTGCTTGATACTTAGAAAGGAGCTTAATAATAATTATAATCAGATCACCAGAGCTAATGTTTCAACTGTGTTTCCATACAAGTGCCCAGAGGCCATGTCTACATTGTGATGTGGGCCAAAGGAAGGACTATAATGGGTGAAAACCTGTTTCCGTTCTTTTTTTGAGGATAGTTGACACACAATGTTTTATTAATTTTCGGTGTATAGCATAATGATTCAGCAGGTTTGTAGATGATGCTATGATCATCAGAGGGGTAGATTCACCGATACATCCCTGTTACAGTTTCATTGACCATATTCCTTGTGCAGTGTCTCTTATTCCCATGTCTTATTCCACAACTGGAAGCATCTGTCTCCCTCTTTTTTTCACCAACCCTGCCCAACACATTACCCCCTCCCCTCTGGCAACCGTCAGTTTGCTCTTTGTATTTATAGGTCTCATTCTGCTTTTTGTTTGTTTATTCAGATTTGTTTTTTTATATTGCACTTATGAGTAAAATCATATGCTATTTGTCTTTCTCAGTCTGATTTATTTCACTTAGCATGTAACCCTCTAGGTCCATCTGTGTTGTCTCAAATGGCACAGTCTCACTCTTTTTATGGCTGCATAATATTCGTGTGTGTGTGTGTGTGTGTGTGTGGCCATATCTTCCTTATCCATTCATCTCTTGGTGGCCACTTAGATTGCTTCCATATCTTGTAAATAATGCTACAGTAAATATAGGGGTGCGTAAATCTTTTTGAATTAGTATTTTCATTTTCTTTGTATAAATACCCTGCTTTCTCCTGTTACTCCCTTTTTATTTTGTGTTTGAAGAAAGAGTATAGTAGTTAAAAGAAAAAAGTACGGATTTAGGACAGCTCACACATTTTTACTTATGAGCAAACTAAGGCTCAGACAAACTCCAGGAAAAGCAAATAACCTGTATGAGAAAGTGAGTATAAGCATAGTATACTACACGGCCTGGCCCAGCAATGAACAGTTTTACATGGTCATTGAGGCAGAATGATGTACACTCTAACCGTTGAGTTAACCACAATTTGTGGATGACAATGGAGGACAGGTTTAATAAGAGAGTTAAGTCTTCATATACCACAATAGGAAGTTAGTACATAGTGTCTAAAATCAACTAATCAAGAAATAAATAGCATGGTACCCAGTTTGTAAAAATGAAGAAGTAATAGGAAAATGTATAGAGATATAAAAGAAAATGCTAAAAAAAAAAAGATTCCTGTTGAAAGCAGGTCTAAAAGTAAGAAAAGGAGGCTAGGCATTGCTGTTTTCATGTATGTTTTACTTTTCTAACAAAATTAATTTTAAAAAAGGTATTATACATTCTTCCTATCCTTGGTGAATAATAGCTTGTGTTCGTAGAGGAGACCATTCCCTGAAAAAGGAAAGGAAGCAGGATACTAGAAGTAAAATTTCTCTTACATTATGTGAGGACTGAGACTTGAGAGGTTAAATTTATGCCAAGGTATTTCCTAACTAAATCATTTCTGACTTTCACTATCCATTTGGTATTCTCCCTAAATTATGTTAGGGACAGAAGCAATCCCCAGGAAGAAAGCAAAAGCGTGACTGTGCAAAAATTTTGAAACAGCCTGTACTTAAGAGACACTTTCTCTGATAGTTCTTATGTGTCCTATCATTATTCCACTTCTAAGTAAGAATTGGTCCCTAACTATATTTTTGATGTTCCTTCTTTTTAAAACAGGGAAATACACATAAAATCATGGAGAAATGTACATTGCCACTGACTGGAAAGCAGTGCGTCAACCGCATCATTACTGAAAAGGTACAGTGCCTCTTTTTATTTCCTCCAATGTCAGCCACCACTCTTTTTTTTTTATAAGAATTCTTAGATTTTTTTTCATCACCCTCTAAAACGGTGTTATGTTGATAGTCATAGAATTAATTTAATCTGTGGGTAGACCAAATGGGAAAATTCATCAATTTAATGTTTCTAAATGTAGAATTCTTAGGCCCCAGCGAGCCTAAGCCCGTAATAAAGCCCTTTGCTTTTGCATGTGTGAAAAAAAATAAAAAATAAATTTAAAAAAATGTAGAATTCTTAACATGCAGCTCTCTGGAATGTATACCATGCAGCATATACTCAATTGAACTACTCTCCTTTGTAACTTTGACAGTATATATAATCAAAGAGAAGTTTTATTCATCTTTTTACTTAGACTATTAAGATGTCTAAGATGGATGATATATATAAAGTTAAGAATATTTTAATCATTCCTACCTTTCTTTGCTTTCCCAGCTCACAAGTACAAATTATTGGATTTCATTTTAGGAAACTCCCTCAACACTGGGGTTTCAATCATTTGGGTTCAGAGGCCCCACAGTGAGCCAAGAAATGTATTCTATGATTCTTGCATGCTTTGAGCTCTTTAATAAAATGGACTTCAGAACACACCAGCCATTTTAGTGCTTCTCTAGATTTTTTCTTCTTTGATGGAAAATGTTGATAATGGTATAATTGAAAGCCACTCAGATCCAAGAAAAGCCTCACTGACAGTTGTTTACAGTTATCTTTCTGACCCAGACTTGAACCTAGAATGTTGGAATGACATAATTCTCTCCTAAGTGAGCTAGGAGGGTATCATTTTCTTGATTCAATGTCTTGAAACCAAAACACAAAATTATCTGTATCAGAGTTGGTTTGTTGTTTCTTTTGCAAGACCCATAGGGACAGCATCTTGGCCTTAATCTGGTTTGCTGCCCCTCACCGAGGTATGGTAAGAAGCACCCTAAAGCAGCCTTTTGAAGTAGGTTTGGAGGTTCATGATACTTGACAGATTCACATTTTACGTTTTAAACATTTTTAAAAATATTTATTTGGAGAGAGAGAAAGAGAGCAAGTGCATACATGGGGGAGGAACTGAGAGAGATAAGTAGAGAGAGTGAATCCCAAGTAGGCCCCATGCTGTCAGCACATAGCCTGACACAGGGCTCAATCTCACGAACCATGAGATCATGACCTGAGCAGAAATCAAGAGTCAGATGTTTAACCAACTGAGCCACCCAGGGGTCCCCACATTTTAAAGAGCATTCTGTTGTAAATGTTGCCTTCCCCTAGGACTGTTTATGTAGAATTCCATAAAGATGACTTGTAGAGAATAGAAATTGGATAATACTACAGAATATTTTACTTCATCATTTATTCCCTGAGTCTTCCCACTTCTTGAATCCCTACAAAATTATTGTGACAGGACTTATTGAAAAGATTCCATTACTTTGAAAATAACGACAAAGTAGTCCTCGATCCTGTTTTCTTTAATGAAATGGTAGACCTTTTAAGGATAATTCCAGCAACATTTACCCCTGGAACTTCGTCTTCTCTAAGCAAGCCCTCTCCCCCTCCCCCATTACATGTGCTCTCTGGCCTTATTCTTACCAGTTCACTGCTCTTACCTGCAGTACCTTCCACTCAACTCTGCCTCCCCAAATCCTATCCATCCTTTAAGCTCATGCTATTTTCCTCTTCATCAGGAAGAGGTTTCTGGCCATCTTTGCACTTTGGACCTCATTCACAGAGTGGTGCACCATTCATTTGGATGCCTGTCATCTCATACCTACATTTCCTTATGTTGTAACAGACTATTATTTAACTTTACTGCCATTTTTAAAAACTTGTATATCCTTTCTTCCCATTCCCATTGTTGTTTTATACATTTATTAATATAATAAGGATTTTGCAAGCATCTTGCTGAACTAGAGTATTCCCAGCAGTGTGCTTCAGAAAAGAGAGCAGTCTCTGCCCCAAGGGAGCACATTCAGGAGGGCTGGAGAGCTTGCATCCCGCAGCAGTCTGCAGTACCCAAGGCTAGAGTAGTAAATGTGAGAAGTAAATGTGAGAAGAGCTGCCAGGTGAGGAGTTAGGATCACAGAGGGGAGGAAGTCTGCCTAACAACCTGGGGAGACTGTCAGGAGAGGTTCTAATGGTATCATAAATATAAACTTTTAATGGGTTTTGCAAGGCATCTCCCAGACTCTACCTTTTCTCCTCTCAGTTTCTCTCTTTCCGCTTTAACATTCTCCCCACTTCAACCCTTAAAATTCTGTGAATCGTGTTGCCTTCCCCACTCTCCATGTTCCTCTGGGACTTTTGCACATCCTGTTTCTCTCCCTAAGAGTGTTCTTCTCACCCTTTCCATCTGGCTAATTCCTGCTCATTTTTTATGTCTCAGCTATATATTTCTTTCTCTGGCAAGTCTTCCCTTTCTCTCTACAAGTCTTCTTGGTGCTTCCCTGAATCCTATTACAGACCCTAATTTACACTGACCACTGTATTGAAATAACCTCTCAGCTCTGCCTGTCTCACTCATCACGGTTTATCCAGTACTTTGCATGATGTTTGCCCATACACAGCGAATGCCTGTTGAATAAATGTAGTATGCTTCTCTTGATGGAGAAAATTGATAGAATGAGCAATGAGTCTTGAAAGGTAAGTAGGAGTTTTACAAGTTAGAATAAGACCAAAAGGGCCCTTCTAGGCTAAGGAAAGAAAATAGGCAGAGTTGTAGAGCTATCAAAAATAAACAGCTGGGGCGCCTAGGTGGCTCAGTCAGTTAAGCCTCTGACTTTGGCACAGGTCAGATCTCACGTTCGTGGGTTCAAGCCCCGCGTCAGGCTCTGTGCTGACAGTTCAGAGCCTGGAGCCTGCTTCCGATAATGTCTTCTTCTCTCTCTGCCCCTCCCCCTCTCATGCTCTGTCTCTCTCTGTGTCAAAAATAAATTTAAAAAGCGTTAAAAAAATTAAAGAAGAAAAAGAATAAATAGCTAACCCAAGGACCTGCCAGCGGAGCAGTGTAGAGTGAGGGCAGGACCAGACTCTAAAGGCTACAGTTGAAAAGACAGTGAAGGGCTAAATTATAAAGGAATATGAACACCTTGTTAAGAAATTTTAGTTTTCATCTGGAAGGGAGTTGGGAGCCCTTCAATGATTTTAGATGGACTAGATTTGCATTTTATTTATTTATTTATTTATTTATTTATTTATTTATTTATTTAGATTTGCATTTTAGAAAGAACACTAGCTTTTATGCAGAGTTGGAAGAGAAGAGATGAGATAGAGTCCAGTTAGAAGGCTCATTCAGTGATCTAGGCTGGAAGTGTCACGGTTCCAAACCGTAGGTCAGAAGGAGAGATTTGAGAGACCCAGATGGATTCAGCCTAGCTAGGTGATGAATTGGACAAGGCTGCTAAAGCAGAGGTGCTTCCTCAATGTTTCTAAGGAATCCCAGGCTGTAGGAAGAGACAGGGAGGTGTGATGGGAGGCAGGAAAAGATTGGGTTCAGTTTGGAGACACCCAGTTTTATATTCTTGAACATGTTAACATCCTGAATGTCCAGTCAGAGATTTCTGATGAACAATTAGAGTTGTGGATCTGAAGCTCAGAAGGGAAGTCAGTATTGGACCAAACTTGTGGAAGTCATTAGCCTGTGGGGATAATGGAAGTCTGTAGAGGACACCGGATAGCTAAAAATGGGCTCAGTGAAAGGCAGCTGCGGAACCTTGGGGAAGGCAATGGTGCACATTTATTCCTGGGGCTCTGCACATAGTAGGTACTCTACTGCATATTTGTTGAATGACTGAATCAAATGCAGTGCCATTACGAGCAATAAATGTGTTCAGCCTGCCATTGTGGATATGCGACTAGAATTCCATTTTCAACTTCTCAAGAAATTCCATTAGTTTGCCTTTTGAAAAAGGCTTTGGAGATTTTTGACCCTGATTTCCTAGTTTTGTACTGCCAGAATGAGGTTATGAAAGATTCTTTCCTCGCCAGCAGCTGGGCTATGATTAACTGCTTTATCTATAATGTGGTCTCTGTTTTTATCAAGGTTTTATTTATACTTTATACTACTAAATGGAAATCTTCCTAAGTATTTCAAAAGTAAATTTCCTTCATTTTAATAATAAATGATTGGCTTTCCAGTATATGACCTTGAGAACTAATTAGGGTTTGATAAAGGTGTTAAAAGTTTCTTTTTAAAGCAGTAAGTCAATTTGCCATAGATTTTCTCTCTCTGATCACTGAAGGCTTATATTCATGACACCACAGTTATCTTTTCTCCAAATCCCTTCCCTTCCTGTTCTTAATAATATAATCTAGAGGCTCTTTTTTTATTTGTTCCATTTCGATAAATTTACAGTTGTTCATAATGCAGGGAAAAGAAAGTCAGTACGAATAATGCTCCAGACACATTTTCTACAAAGCGAAAGTGTCCATTTATAAAAAATTGTTAAATCATTTTGGAGTTAAATAACTTAATGTAGCATACAGGCATTCCTAAATGACCATTTTCTTCCCTCTCAAAACACATATTTTTACTGAAAAAAAAAAGTGGTTTTTTTAGGAACATAAAAATGTGCAAACAAAAAGGAAGTTTTCTGGAATATTTCCTCTAAAATTTAAATCACCTTGTCCAGTAAAATCAACTAGGTTATCTGTGAATTCATCACAATTCAGGTATCACCTGCCCTCTTAATGTTTTGCTCATGGGGGGGAAAATCAATTAAGAGGAGACTAGTCTGCAGTTTGGGGTTTTGATTTGAGTTCATACACAAGTGACAAGAAGTTAAGCTATGAAGGAGAAAGAGCATGGAGGTATATGATGCCCCTGTGCACCTCAGGCATGACGCCAGGCACTCAGAGAATGTCCATTATATAACAATCTTGGGAAGTGGGAATTTTTGATATCCATGTACACATGGAAAGACAGGTTCACCAGAGATCACTTAGCTAGTGTGTGGCAGAGCCGAAAGTCCAGTCCAGCTCCAAAGCCAGAGTTCTTTCCTCTGTAGGTTGCTGTGTCTTCATATTAGCCTCCTAAGCACAACAGTGTTTAAGATGGAAATTTTGGGTTTATTTCCAAACTAGTTGAAAATAAAGATCAGCCTGCAAATAAGAGTTGAAGGTAAGGTAGATCTGGAAGAGAGGAAGAATATGAGGAACATAATTTTTAAGTCAGGGAGAGACAAAACTAGTAGTGAAAGCTGAGAGAGAAAACAGTGCCTATTGCCTGTAGATCCAGCAAGTGAAAGTCAGAAGGAAGCATTTTGGGCTCTCACGGTTAGAGCTTCCCATCCATAGACCATCTGATCCGCCCTGAGACAAGTGAGCCTCCGAGCACAGGAGGCTTCTCAGCAGAGCCCCAGTAACCACCTCAGAGAATGTTGGGAAGAATTCCTGAGTGGGAGGTTATCTTAAATGACTTTGTCAGTCCCTACCACTCAGGTTGTCATATTGCTGAGTGTAGCAAATGGCAGGTATCCTAAATCAGTTAAAACAGGTTGAGTCTTTGTGCTGAGGTCACACTATGCCAATGCACACTACCATCACCCGGCATTACCAGTCACAATGTTGTAAAGGAACGTTAGCGTGAGGTTAGCCTTCTTGTGCTTGTCCTAAGCACAAGCATCTTCATCTGATCTGCCTACCAAGGGGAGAATCTCATGCTGTCCTCTTGGACCTGTGTGTCTTTGTAGGACTTAAAGGCAAAGCTTTAATAGTTTCCTGGGGGTCTTTCAGGATCAGGACAGCTGTCCCTTTATAATGACTCATAACCCCTTCTAAGTGCTGTCTTTTATTTCCTGTAACTCTTTACTTATCAGCATTGATCAGCTCTCCCTCACCATCCCTGTCCGTTCATTTTCCATATATCTCCTCCCTCCCTCCCTTTCTTCATTCTTTTTCTCCTTCAAATCATCTTTAGTCTTCTAACTGAAATTTTGACCCGAAGTGTTAGACCTAACTAAAGGAAAGTAGTTAAATAAAAAAATAAAAATAAAAACCCAAAACTGGTTACAATAGTAGCAGCAAGCGCTATCAGTAGTCAACATTCATTTATCTTCGACATCAACAGTGCTGCACAACTAATTGCCAGTTACAGAGCTGGCATGTATTCACACCAAAATGTAACCGTTAGAGCTGACATCTTCTCATTGCTGATTTTCGGAGTCTTTTGTCTTGGGTCTTGTCTCTCCTTTAAGAACTTGAGAGGTTGTTTCTGTTTTACACTGTAAAATAATTACTGTGATAGAAATTGTCATTGTCGTTTTCTTGATTCCGACAGGCTGTGTTTGACGTGGACAGCAAGAAAGGACTGACTCTGATTGAACTCTGGGAAGGCCTGACCGTGGATGACATCAAAAAGAGCACCGGGTGTGATTTTGCAGTAAGTGTTTCTGTGAATAAATCCAGCCGCTTGTCCTATATCATGAGCTTGATTAATGGGTGTTTACAGGACATGAACCATTAATTTGTGATCATTTTTGGAGTTGACCTTTACAGAGAACAGGAGTGAAAGGAAGGGTGACTCCAGACGAAAGCAGGTGGGAGCAGGAACGGGCTCTGACTCACGGCCAGCCTTTGGCTCAGGAGTCAGAAGCAGGAGGGGGGGAGCCACCAGGGGCTGCTGGAAATGGAAGGTGGAGCTTGAACAGGAAGCTGCTTTCTGTGAAGTCCCTTGTGATCCTCTGTCTTGGGTTACCTGTCAGCTGTGGCTAGATTTCGTTAACTCTAAGATATGAGCGACACATGGAGAAATGATGCTCCCTTATTTTTAAACTCACCTATGACTTAGGGCTTTCTCTTGTATTAATTTCGATGCCTGATTATTCCATCCATTGAACATATTGGAACGTTGAGCTCTGACACTAAGTTATAGTCACAAAATAGGAGTATCCTACATTTAAACGAAAACCTACTACATAAAAACTCAGACTTACAAAGTACATAATACATCAGGGGAGTATACATTTTAAAAATCCCCAAATCTCTTTTCAGAACAAAAAGAATAATATTATAATGTAATCGCCCTTGAATGTAAGTGCTTGTTTATAAATCACTGGTCACCCATCTAATAGGGGCTGAGAGGATGGTTCAGTCTGTTTGAAATTCATCAAAATAAAGGAAAAGTATCTGGAAAGTTGAAGGAAAGGAATTTCCTTTTCACATACATTTTTAAGAAGAGATCTTCTAGATAAAATGAAATTCAGTAATAATGGGGAAGAAATGTTGCAACTACCCATCCTGGAGAAAGTAATTTAACAAAACTTACTTGATAAATCAGGCATATATCTCATATACTTCTTCCTTATGTACTACACGCTTGGCTGGTACCTATTAATGCATACCAAATTTCTGTAAAAACAGTTTTGCTGCATAATTCATTATCCACATATAACTGTTTCTGGTACTGTCTGAGGGTCTTTGTCTATTAACCTTTTTTGAATTTCCCTTTGGAAAGAAGAAATCTGTCAGCAATACCTAGCACAAAAAAAACCCACAGATCTTTAATTAGCTTTTCAGTAACCTTAGGGAGAAAAAATGAGATATGTTTATACTTTCACTGTTTAGAATCTCTTACATCAGTGGTGAAAGCAAATAATTCCTCTTACCTATAAGCTGTCCTTTATATTTTTCCTCTTTGCAGGTAAGGTAACCTCTTCTTCATCAGGTAACATTTTGAGATCCACATAATTTTTGTTTCTTTGCTACAAAAGAGAATATACAAAGAAAGGACCCTTGTTGTTATCTGTTTTGTTTTTTCCATTCATGTAGTTAAGTCAGAATAAAAAAGGTGGAGTTTTACTGTTTTTGCTTTTTAGTTTTTAAGGGCTAGTTTCCATATCTTAATGCACTGAAAAGTATCTCTGTGCTTTCTCCTTAATGCCATATCACCCCTCCTTCTCTTTTGACATCGACATTTAATCTTACTTCCTCCAAATTAGGCTGTTGAGATAAGATGTGAGTTTGCATGTTATTGTTGTCCTGAAAATGAAAAGGTACATTATCAGCTGAACCATCTTAACAAAAGAGCTAGCTTTTGAGGATCTGATGGCATCTCTTTAGACCCTGATGGATGTGATGGGTGAAATCACATGTAGCAGATTGTTTTTCTGTAATGCTCTAATTAATAATATGTTCTATTTAATAGCTGGGTTATCAGTAAAATACATACAGTAATAAAATTATATTTAGGGTAATATTTCTTTATTTGATAATTCAGAAAGTATTTCACATCATAACTTAGAAGACATTCTATGTGATTATTACTGTATAAGTACAATATTACTCTATATGTAACTTTATACAAGTTAGTCAGAGTTCTTTTTTGAGAAAACACCCACTCAGACTTTAGTGTAAACCTGGAAATAAACATTTTAGAAGGGAATAGTTAATCAGGTTGTTGCATAATTTAAAAAAAGGGTAAAAACCTAGGTCAGAGTAATTTAGAAAATATGTTGGCTAACATTTTCTCCTATTAAAGCTGTGATAAGCTAATGAAAATGTCAGATTTCTGTGTATCACTCAGTGTGTTGCTCCCAGTTACTTGATGGTCTAAAGTAGAAAGAAAAGGGGAAAATGATATTCCATCACTTAAATTGCATTTTATCCAAAGTCTCTTTTTCCACTGAGTGGTTAATTCTAATGGTTATTCATTTCTCTCTTTTCTAATGCATGCTTGTATTACATAAAATAGTTATTTCCTTCACAATATATGTCTGTGGACCTTTTTTTGAAACTATTTCCTTCTGTTTTTATTTTATAATTAAATTGAAAAAATTGAATCCATATTTGAGCATCATGTGGTAAAATAAACTTCCAGAGATCATCAGTCAACCATGATTGTTTATTGAATACCCAGTTGTGTCCCACACTGAGCCATGAAAATGTGAATAAAATAGAACAAATTGGTGTAGTTCCTACTCCCAAGGGCCTTGGTCTTATTCTCCAGGCAAGAATACATAAACCACCAGTGGCAAAAAAAAAAAAAAAGCTAAGTAAGAATACAGCTTATTTATATGTTTGCAGTGAAATTTGGAAGAAGCAAGGTGTACATATTCTTTGCTAAGTTTAATAAATCTATACTCAATATCTATTATAAACTGGCATTATATCAGAATCAAATCGTATACCTTTGGGATTTCAGTGGGCTGGGAAGACAAATTGTTGGCTTATCTTCTACACCTGGACCACATAGTCTTGCGTTACCTGTAGATCACCTTGGCAGGATGATCTGCTCCAGCCTGCAAGGGCTTAAAATATTGATGAGACTGAGAAAGAGCAGAATGAAAAATGGTTTAGTAGGTGTTTTTCATTACAAAAATAGATGAGCCAAGTCAGTCTACGTAAAGCTTCATCTTTTTCTTTTTTCATATAAGTCCAAGTCCACATTGAAGATATAAATGATATTAAGAGCTCAAAATAGGGTCATTATGCCAAGGAAAATGATCAGATGTTTAGTTTCTAAAATTAAGGTGTCCAGTTCCTTTTAAAGGAAATGTTATAAAGCATCTATTGGAAATGATCTGCTTCCCAAAAAATAGAGAGTTTCATTTCATTAAATTATTTCTACAGATGCTCTTGTTTAAAAAAAGAAAATGGGTTATTTGTGAGACATGCTTTCTAAATACTCAGAGCCCATATGTCTTTTATTCTTTTCAGTAGAGTTGAAGATCTCTGCACATGTGGGCTGTGATTTTTAGACTATTTATTATATGTCTATTGTTTTGTCTATTATTATATATCTACTCTTGGAACTGGCAGGTCTGAATGAGCTGTCATTTATTTTAAGCTATATACCAAGCCATACCGATCCTTTTTATTCTGATCATGTCATTCTTTTAGTAGAAAAAATGGAAAAGAGGGTATTAGCTCTTGACATTGTGAAGAGCTAATACAGAAACAATTTATAAATGAAGTAAAAATATTTAACCTCATCAAAGCCAAATAATTGCTTACTCCTATTTTTAAAACTGTCTTAACCTCTATTAAAACCTTTCTTCTAGTTCTTTGAAATTTATTTAATCCACTTATTCATTCATCTGTTCATTAATTTAACAAAATATTAACTGTTTATTCTGGAAGGGAAAATGCCAGCTAGGCCCACTTAAATCGCTTCATTCTTGAAGAGCTCAAAAAAATCATCTAAATTTCAGTATGCCCCTACTGTGCTTTCCATGGGGACTGTTACTTAATAGGACTCCATGGATATTTGCCGGGCTGAATGAAGACATCTGTCCCTGGCATTGCCTTGAAAGATCAGTCAGAATTGAGCCAAATCACTTACATTTAGCTTTCTTCTTCCACCAGTCTACCATTAAATGTAGACCTGTCCTCATTTTTCTCTGCTTCAAGTCTTCTAGGAGTGCATGTATTGCTCTGTACATTGAACATGCACCTAGTCAACATTAAGTATTTTTAACGCTATTACCTCCTTTTTAAAAATAACTTGGAATCTTTTTACTGCCTTTATATCATTTCCATTCTGATTATGAAATTTCTGATAAAATTTGTCATTGATCATGCATCTCTTCATTCATTTGTGTCCAGTTAATCCGAAGATAACATTGTGTCAACGAAATTGGGAATTGACTAGACTTATTTTGAGCATTTTGAGACTTGTCTCTACTCTGCGTCTCCGTTTTACGTGCTCTCAGAGGCATCAGTCTCAGAGCTCAGTGATCCCTTCCGAGAGCTTGGTTTTCTTGCACCCTTTATTGTCTCTGTCTGCTCCTCCTCCACCAGTTTGCTGTTCAGCCGGTCTTAATGATGCTTAATTTAGGAGCTGTAATATGCAAGAAGGTTGAGAACTACTATATGCCCACAATGTAAACAGGAGACCGTTTTCTGTCTCGTCGATTTAAAATGGAGAATAATGAGGAAATGCTAGGTGATATCTGTGGCAATGCTGTTTGTTGCCAACATCATTGGGGTTTGGAAATTCAGAAGAGAAATGTTTATGCCTTGAGGTTTTGTACAATTTGGTCATTTTATTTTCTTTCTTTTACCAGGTTTCACCAAAACTCATGCCAATGCAGCAGATCACAGCTTGAAATGTGGAATAGACATTTGTCCCAGGTTGTGTGTTTCTCATTTTAACTACATAGGATTTCATTGAAAGGACATCAGTAATCATAATTGTATATCTAATTAGCAGTTTTGACTAGTTTTCTTCCATTATCTTACACTGTATGCAGCCATATATTCTTTGTTCTCTCAAGAATACTATAAGATTTTAATGAAAGACAAATATATATATATATATATATACATATAAATGGTTATCTTACTTGTTTTATAATTGCTTAGAAGGCATATCTTTACAATTGGTGCTCACATTGGATTTATCTTTACCTCTTGTGATATATACACAAAATTGTACCAAGATGGGCCCTTAGGGAGACTTTTATTGATATACTGTCCCTCCTAACTAAATATGATATCTAGAAAATAAAGAATGAGGGAGAAAAAGAACTCCACCCAGAGTGTACCCAAGGCAGCATTGCACTAGTCCTGAACAATAACATCTGTGTGAATTTTGAGTAAGACAAATGCTGTCTTACTGATTATGTTTTTCTTTTGGCCTCCTCTGACTTCTCTTTTAGAGCCTCTGATTTTGTGATTGCATCTTGCTTCCCTAAAGCATCCTTTCTCCTCCCATACTTTCTATAACTAAATCGACCTTCAGTAAGGCAAACAGGAAAATCTCCTTATGGGAGAAGTAATTGGTTCATGGGAGAGACCAAAGGGTGTAGGGTATGCTGGTGCTGACGTCTCACCAAGAAGTTGCCTTTATAAACCAGCCAACCATCCGTGCTTTGCCAAAGACTGAGGTTTACTATGAGAAGAGGGCTATAAACCTAACTGATCTAGTCAGTTTTCTCATTTTAAAACAGTGCAGTATTTCTGTATTAAGGACCCAGAGAGGTCCTTAAGAGGCTTTCTCTGTGTGGTTGAGGTACAGTGGGCTACTCTTACAAGACCTCCTTTTAAGCCATAAGGTGCTATGGGATAATTTATCATAAATCCAGTCACAATGACAACGGAGTTTAAAATATTTTTTTTTCTTTCATTTCAGGCTTTCTTATTTCTGTTCAGAAAAAAATTCTTATTTTTTAAATTTTTTTTAATGTTTGTTTTTGAGAGAGACAGAGAACGCAGCAGGGGAGGGGCAGAGAGAGGGAGACACAGAATACAAAGCAGCTCCAGGCTCTGAACTGTCAGCACAGAGCCCGACGCAGGGACTCAGACTCAGAAACCATAAGATCATGACCTGAGCTGAGTTCAGACCTCAGTCGACTGAGCAACCCAAGTACCCCTGTTCAGAAAAGTTTCAAATATTGAGTGTATTTTTCTACAATCCACTATTCTTTCTTCTGCCCAGGCTACTTCCTTGAACAAACCACTTTTTTTATTTAGTAGAGGAAATACTGATGAGTAAATCCAGGATTTAAAGGACAGGGAACTTTCACTGTTAGAAAATAAAGATGGTAGGGGTGCCTGCGTGGTTCAGTCAGTTAATATCTGACTCCAGATTTCAGCTCAGGTCTTGATCTCGCAGTTTATAAGATCAAGCCCTGCACTGGGATCTGTGCTGACAGCATGAAGCCTGCTTAGGAATCTCTGTCTCCTCTCTCTACCCCTCTCCTGCTCATGCGTGTGTGTGTGTGTGTGTGTGTGTGTGTGTGTGTGCACGCACGCACGCGTGTGTGTATTCTCTCTCTCACTCTGTCTCTCAAAATAAACAAACTTAAAAAAAGAAAAGAAAAGAAACATGGTAGAGTGAGTTTTGTAAAGAACTTGTCCTCAGAAGTATCCTCCCTACCAAATAGTCGCCCTGTGGGCATCCCAAGTATCCTAGGCATCAAACGGGAGAAAAGTCCAGGTACCCTGAAGACAGGTCAGGCAGCTGTTCTCCAGATAGAGGTAGGTGTAGTACAGTGCAATATATCATTCATCTGGTACCAGATATATATAGGAATTTATGCATATTTTTAGGTGATGATTAGCACTGAAACTCCGTTTCTGTTCAGGTACAACTACAGTTGTGTCATGTATGGTATTAGAGGAGAGAGGCGTTTTTTTGTATCATACTCTCTATCTAAAATAGTCTTGCTGGCTGCAGGATTGAAAGCATGCTGTCCCAACACTGGTAAAAAGGACTCTTCTTGGAATTTGTGAGTTCCAGAGAAGAATACGTATCTGTTAGAATTATAATCTGCTAAAATGTATGTTGTTGATGGTTGCTATATTTGCAGTTAGTTGCTTATCATTCTAGTTCATTACTTTAAGATAATGTGATTCTAAGAGTGTTCCCAACTTTGAGTGGTAAAAACTAAGTAGATGACTTTATATTCTTGATTAAAGGGTTCCATGGATAAAAACACATTAAGAAATATAGTAAATATTCTGAATTGACATAGATTGGTGTGATTGTCCTCTTTCTTGTTTGGGAATGGTGTGATCAATCATGGGAATAATACACTAGAGATTGGTGGAAACACCAACAGTAAATAGTTTATAAACTTTATGGCTTCTAATCAAGTTGTTGCTTTTCTTTTTATCTTACCAAAGAACATACACTGTTGTTCATGAAAAAACAAGCGAATTGCTTACCTAAGTGAATTCTGATTTTATTCCTTATCAGAGCCAATCAGATATCTGTAAATATTGATTATCCCAGGCTTCATGTATTAATATGTATTTTTTTGCTCTTATCTTACATTCTTTTACGATACACATATATTAATTAGCTTTCCAGTGGTGTGTTGAGTTTGCTTGCATTTTAAAGTGGCTCTAGTATAGTCTGCCCAGCATCTGTGTTGTTCCTCTAGTAACAGACTCATCCCCTGGCCAAGGGGTTGGGTGTGTGCCCAGAACAGGCCTCTTTTGACAGCCTCCTTTGTCCACAGTGTTTATATACAGGGGGGGTTTATGACCTAGGATATACCAGTAAGGTCATTTTTCCCATGTTTAAAAACTAGAGATGAAAGAGAAGCTAATTTTCTTATTCCTTTCTGGTCACTAAGCTATAAGAATGTGACTCTGGCACCAACACCCTTTCCCCCTACACACACATACACACACATGCACACACACACACACACACACACAGCCTGCCAGCTGAGGTCTAATTGGAGAAAACAAGCTGAAACACAAGCACACTGAGTTGTAAGTAAGGAGCTTCCTAGTGGTATTTGGGTTCTTGGTTCTCGATGTGCCTCAGGCCAACTTCCCTTCAGCCATGCTTGGATGTGAGCCCACAAGTCTCCCATTTCACTTGGGCTGGGTCTTTGTGGATCTTTTCATCTGCAACCAAAGTGTGAACTCAAACAGCTTTTGTAATTCATGAGTCTTGGGAGGGATGTCGTCTCCTACAGAATTTATGCAGAATGTGAGTAAAACTGCTGCCAGAGAGCACATATAAGAGCATTTGTAGGTATTACCAGTGGGTAGAAAGGTTGTGGGCAGAGGTTCTTTTTCTTACAATGTCAGTATATTCAAGACAGCTTTGAAAATTATTCCAGTGGAAATATAAGCAGGGATTTATTCAGTGGATGGGTTTCTTAGTACTAATTTCCTTTTTCAACCAGAGTATGATCTTCAGTTTCTTAAACTTACTTCCAGATTTTTCCATCTTTAAAATAGGCAGAATGTACTGCTTTTCAGCATGGTTTTATAAGGCATAGTTAATATATCTGTAAAATGAACACATAACAGTATATAAATTAATACATTGAAAAATGTTGCAAAAATACTGACAGATCATTTTTAAATGCCATGTCATAATGTTACCTTGGGACAGAATTGTTCCTGTCCTTTTACTTTTTTTAATATCCACACTGCTTTCCCACCTCAGGCCATACTAAATATCAAAGCAGGTTTAAGCATAAATATCACTAAACGTCACATGATCTGAATGCATGTCTGTATGGCATACACTTGAATTCTCTTGCTTCCATTATGTTAGATATGTCTGTGTAAAATCATCCAAAGATACCCCTTACGGCCCCTGTAGCAGGTCCCATGAGAGAGATGCCTGTACTAATCTAGGCAACTGATTGATAAGTCAGTTCCTTCCTTCAAAACCATAACCAAACAAAAAATATATTTGGTTTTAGAGGTCAAATGTGCTTGATTATCATGGTCCTTGTTACCTTTAATGGGATGCCATTCTTGAAAACCACTTGGAAATAACCTCAGGCAACTATCCTGGCCCTTCTGTAGCATGACCCACACTAGGTGCCTAGGAAACACTCCTGTTTCCCCAAACTGCAGGACCCAACACAGTCATTTTATTTCTTTGCCTCGTTCCTAGGCATTCTATCTTACCCTTTAAATTTTTCAAGAAGAAATCAGACACCAGTATAATATATATATACTCTGATGTTCCATTTGAAGCCCTTCACTCTTGATCTGGAGGTAGGAGGTAGCATCTCCTGTTGATCTCCATAAATACTCCTCTAATCTCCAGTTTCCAACCTTTGTAGGCTCTCAGTGTGGGTAAAAGTTTAAGAGTTGTTTAACTGGGTCTAAGCCAGATACTGCTTCATAATGTGTGTATAAAGGCCTCACTGGAATGTAGTGTGTATTATGTATGTGTTTAACATCTTATATATTTGTATAACAACTCGTCCATGGTAGGCTTCCAAATATGATATTGAATTAGTTTACTGGTTGAAAACATGAGGTGGTAGCGGGCCAGGCTTGAGGATTTCCCTCAGCTAAATAATTAGGCAAGTCCTCTAAGGAAGAGTTAGGAAAAGAAAGGGAAAGACACAAGAGGTAGAATCTAAAAACTGCAACAAAGGAACACAGACCTGTGATAATCACCTACATTTGTTTAGCATTTCATAATTTACAAAACACCTAGAATATGCTAGCTGTCTTATTTTATACTCACAGTAATCTTCTAGGGAGACATTATTACCTCCATTAAAATTAACTTCATTAGTCTGAGAGGAGTAATGTCCATCAATTCTTTAATCAAATTAGCCTTTCAAAACTAATGTTGGGTTTTGCCAAGGTAGTTAATGAGATGTGAATTAAATCCTCTCTATAGAGCTAGATTTGTTGCTCTCTAGTAAGCTATAAAACAGAGTCCAAAACCTTTAAACCTAATGGAACAGATCTTGAAGCTTTGTTCTCCCTGTCCACACAGCTCTTGTGTACAAACCAGTTTAAAAGGAAATGGGTAGTTGTCAAAATAAAAAGGATAATGGCACCCACCAGGCAAAATGTCCCTGTAGAAGACTTGAAATTACTTAGTTGCTCATATGAAAGGTTTTGTGTAGGCAACCACAGGTAAGAATGTTCAATTGACGTCAACAGGAGGGGCTGATGGGCATTGCTTCATTTCTGTGACTAAACACCTTTCTGAAATTTGGTTTCCTTTGTATTAACCTTACCCATGTTCAAAGTCAGAGTTGTGGCTCAGACCCATTCAGTTGAACTTCAGGAATAAGGTTGATATTGGCAACCTGAAAATAAACGTTACTGATGACATGGAGAGAGCATCAGTCAGTGAGATCTAATGCCATTCACTGGGGAAGAAAAGGTCCATGGAACAAAGAAAATTGGTCACAGTACTGGAGGTTGTAGAGTTTTGGGGGTGTAGCGATAGGAAAGCATTTGGGCCATCAAGACACATACAATATGAGAAGGGCCATCAAGACACATACAATATAAGAACATTTTTGCTATCTTCTATCTTAGAATATGAGATACCATCAGTTTTTTTTTTATTGTAGTAGGAACATTTAACATGAGATCTACCCTCTTAACAAATTATTGTTATCTATAGGTGCAGTGTAATACAGCAGATCTCTAGAACTTACTCATCTTATATAAATGACACTTTCTAACTATTAAACAACAACTCATTTCCCCCTTACCCCAGTCCCTGGAAGCCACCATTCTACTCTTTGTTGCTCTGAGTTTGACTGTTTAAATACGTCATATAAACATAACCATGCAATATTTGTTCTTCTTTGCCTAGCTTTATTCGCTTAGTATAATTTCCTCTAGATTTATCTATTTTGTTGCATATGGCAGAATTTCCTTTTTTTTTAGGGGTGAATAGTATTGCATTGGGTGCACGTATACCATATTTCTTATTATCAGTTTATCTGTCAGTGGACATTTAGGTGGGGGTGCTGGATCATAGGTCATTTCTAATTTTTTAAGGAACCTCCATACTGCTTTTCATAGCAGCTGTACCACTTTACATTCCCACCAACAGCATATAAGTGTTCTAATATATTCACATCCTCATCAACACTTCTTCTTTTTTTAATAGTTGCTACCCTAATAGGTATGAGATGATGCTTTATTATGATTTTGATTTCCATTTCCTTGAGTAGTAATGATGAGCATATTTTCATATACCTGTTGGCAATTTGTATGTTTTCTCTGGAAACAGGTCTATTCAAGTCCTTAGCCCATTTTTTAAATTGGATTATTTAAATTTTTACTGTCAAGTTGTGGAATTCTTATATATATGCAGCTCCCACTAGTCAGTGCTTGCTTTTGTTACTTGTGCTCTTGGCGTAATATCTAAAAAGTCATTGTCAATACCAGTGTTGAGAAGATCTTCCCCTGTGTTTTCTTCTAGGAGCTTTATGGGTTCATAAAACTAGTTTTATTGATTTACGGATTTAAATCTTTAATGGAGTTGATCTATGTGTATGGTGTGAGATAAGGGTCCAATTTTGTTCTTTTGCATATGGAGACAGGGTTTTCCCAACACCATTTGTTGAGACTTTCCTTTTTCCATTGTGTATTCTGGGCACCCTTGTTGAAGATCAGTTGATTATATTTGCATGGATTTCTTTCTGGGATATTATATTTTGTCAGTCTAAATAGCTGAATGCACCATCTATTTCATTTCATTTTATTTTATTAAATGTTTATGTATTTATTTTTGAGAGAGAGAGAGCGCACGCATGCAGGGGAGGGGCAGAGAGAGAGAGAATCCCAAGCAAGCTCCACACTGTAAGTGTAGAGCTCAGTGCAGGGCTCGAACTCACAAACTGTGAGGTCACAACCTGAGCTGAAGTTGAGTCAGACGCTTAACCAACTAAGCCACCCAGGCGTCCCAGAGAGAGCATGAACATTATCAATTCTAAAATGCACTATCATTGCGTTTGCTTATCATTTATAAATTTTATTGTATACATATTAAAAAATTTTAGACTTTCAGTCTCAGATAAGTTTGCCTAGTATTTCCTTTTTGTATTTAAAACAAAGAAGACTTTTTTCAGCTGCTAGACATCATGAGCAGTTAACAGCCCAAGGAAATCCACCTGTCTTGAAGTTTGTGCATTTACAACCTAGGTGTTTCTCACTGATAAGGGTTTGGATTGTTCAGGGGACAGGTTGCAGGTGTTGAATCAGGACAGAAAAAAGGTGAGAGGGAGCTGAGCTTCTTCCAGAGCAACTGGGCTACAAAAGCTGAAGGAGCCAAGGCAATGGTAGGATCCTGTCGTTTGTGAAATGCATTCCAATTTCAAAGATGTTAAAGTGTGGGAAGTCCTTCATCTTAGAATCAGTGCATTGGAGAGGGTCATCTAAGGCCTTTTTCAATTAGCACAGCATCCAACTTAAAAATATTTTAAAGAAACATTTTATTATAACTTCAAGTATATACAGAACTGATTATATAGGAAAAGACTCTTAGAGACCTGCTTTATGGATAGGAAAGAGTTGATGATTATATTAATGGATATGTAAATGATGCTACAAAACAGTTCTTCCAAGTAGTCTAAGTGCTTATCTGTAATCTTTCAATCATGATTTGCCCTCCAGGTAACTCTGTCTTTCTGTCCTTTTCCCCCAACTCTTATTTTTTCCATAAAAATAATTTCTGTCTTAGGTAAAGTTTACTCTAAATGTGAAATGTTTTTATTATTGTAATTAAAGCTATTTAATATATAACAGGTACCCAGATACACACATATAGAAGACCAAAGTATTTGAAGAGTCACATATTATGTCCATTCTATCAAACTCGATATGAGATTGTCAAAGAGAGAAAAATGGCATTTAAGATGAAATTGCTAAAGAATAAATGTTTCTTCCTGCCCTGCCCCCAACCAAAATGCATATGGTGAAACCCCAATCCACACTGTTGGGCCTTTTGGAAGTAATTAGGTTTAGAGGAAGTTATGCAGGTGGATCCTTCATAGTGGGATGAGTCCCTTAAAAGAAGGGGAAACACCAGAGCCCATTTTCTCTCTGCCATGTGAGGATGCAAGAAGTCATCACTGAAGAAGTCTTCAAATGATGAGAAGGGCCCTCACCAGATACCAAATCTGCCAGCAACTTGATCTTGGACTTTACAGCCTCCAGAACTGTGAAAAATAAATGCTTCCTGTTTAAGCCACCCAGTCTATGGTATTTGTTATAGCAGGCTGAACTAAGACATATGTGATCAACTTGGAGAATGCTCAGGATGACGATTTAAAAAGCCTCAAACTATGGAGAAAGAATAAAGTACATGGAATATTTAACTTGAACTAAAGAAGCTAAAGGAGTTATTTAACAACATAAATAAGTACTGTGGATAACTGGTGAAGAATGCCCTAGGTTAAGGAAAGGAGAAGAAAAGGATTAGCAAGGCATTTCATTTAGACATTAAGCAGCATTTGCTGATGATGGAATTTTTAAAGAACAGAGATTAAATTACTTACCTGTTTATTTACCCATTCCCTTATTTATTCATTTATTTATTGGTAAGGGTTGGAGGGAGAGGACAAGAGAAATATTATGTAGTCTGATTTAAAGGCAGTCTTAAATCTAGTCTCCTGAAATCTTGATATTCAAGGAAATTTCTGTGGGTTTTATAGTCTGGATTCTCTTTGTAGACTTACCAACTCTCTCATTATCCCAAGAAATGTATTCGCATATGTTCATCAAACTCGTTGCTCAATACATTTTTAGTGATGGGGTGCATAGAGTGGGTGAATTATTGGAAAATAATTTTTCCAGTGGCATAGGATCGCAAGTTTCTAACTCCAAATAATAGCGAATAAATATACAACTGGTTTGGTAACAACTGGGGTCTTTTTAATTTCTTCTGATCTCCCTCCCTTTAATTTTGTCTTCTGTTCTTACGTTCTTTCAAAAGATGTTTTTGGAGCACTTTCTCAGGTAGGGTCCAATCAGTAGATAATTTACATGGTAAACTGAACAGAGAAATTTTAATGTAAAGAATTATTAACTGTAACAGGAAATTTGAGAATTGAGGAATTAGTTAGAAGAAAAGAGAAATCTCAACAACATGTGAATAGTGGAATTATGGAACAGCCATAATCCTGGGTTTGAGATGAAACATCTTAGGAAGAGGCTTACAGAACTGAGATCCAGACCTTGTGGGAAAGTGCGTAGCTGTGGCTCACAGATGGCAGAGAACTCTTGCCAGCAGAACTTGCTAGAAATCTGCCTCCGAGGAGCCAGAGGAAGCTGTCCCCAAGGGGAACGCCACACTTCAGAAGTTGCCACAAAGCCACTGAAGAGATGACAGAAATGTTCACAGGGAAGTGTCTTGTGTCATTCCCTGAAGGAGTGACAGATACTGCAGACACTGACCTCACTGGCCACCTCACACTGCAGGAGTCAGGAGCTCAGTAAGCCAATTGTATTACAGTTTTTGGATTCTGGAGAAGCTGTGTTTGCTGCCGGGGCCTGGACAGTGGGAAAAGAGTGAGTTGCAGGACGCTAATGAGAGAAGTACATCATACTAGGAGGAAAAACCTCTTCCTCTTCGAGTGTCTCTTCAGAACTTTTTATTGACAAAGCTCAATGTTATGCTAGTTGGCAAAGTAATGCTATTTGCAGGGCCCATCCCATTATCTTGGAGATGACAATGATGGGTGAATTTGGAGCTGAAAGGCAATAAATTCATAGCTGACGTAAGTACCCGCTGTGAGCCAGCAGTGTACCAGGTTCCAGGGACATAACAATGCATGTAGAGAAAAAGCTCTTAATCAAATAATCACACTGAAGAGTAAATTTATAGTTGTGCTGAGTTTCCCTTTTCTGTGAAGGAAAAGTATGTGTACCATGAGAGACTGTTTAGAGGGGTTTTGAAATTAGATTTCATACTTGCCTGCCTCTGTTCAGCACATCCTTAAATATACCACTGGTTGTTCAATAAAATGTGTAACCATGCTTGGAAAAAAGAAGCTAAAGTGACTTTTAACAATCAAAACAAACAAACCCCACAAAAACCAGAGAGATAAAGTAACTCATGAATTGGTATCATCTGTACAAAATCAGAAGGAATTCTGCCACAAATAATGCAGTACTCCTACACCTGGTAAGGAGCAGTTGGAAGAAAAAATCAGTCATCGCTTATGCTTGGCTTAAGAAAATCTGAATTTAAAATTTCAGTGCAATAATATTTATTGAAAGGTTATGAACTGGAACAATTCTGGTCCAGAGTTAAGGGGCATCCCACTCAGCGGCTACTGTAGACATTTGGTTATAGATGTTTTAGTGTGGAAGGATATGCCATAGATATAATCTGCTCTGGGAGGGGGTCAGTTGAAATACTATGGTGACTCAGGAAATGCAGCAGTGAGAATGTTGCTGACCAAACTGAGCCACCTGGGTTTTCCAGAAAAGAAGCAATTGTGAAATGGCCTCATTGTCATCTGTAGTATTGTAGAGAAGCAGAAATGTTCCAAGAATAGCTGAACTTGTAGTAGAAGTGGACATCATTATAAAAGTTAGCTCAGGCATAAACTTAAAAGTCATTTCTTATGGGAGAAAAAAAATGAGGGATTAAAGTCAGAGTAGATGCATATGTTTGTCTCATATGATTTTCCATTTAATAAGGAAACATCTTTTTCATTTTATCAAGACCATAGCAAAAAGATTAATCTACCTATATGTATAGAACAGGGTTGTATAGTCCAGAAAAAGAGTAACTATATTAAAAATAACTCAATAAAACTTACCAAGAAAAATACCTACCTAATTGATCATGTTAGAAAGCACAGATTTTTTTTTTCATCAGTACAAGAAGAAGGCATGTGAACCTTTGCTGCATATTCAACTTAGGTTCTCTAGCTTAAACAGTCTTATGACTTACCTCATCAAGAAAGATATTAATTCGTGGGAGGAATTACATGGCAAAGATTTGGTTTAAAGTACTTTGGTAAGGGGCACCTTGGTGGCTCAGACAGTTGAGTGTACAACTCTTTTGTTTTAACTTTTATTTACTTTTAAATATTTATTTTGAGAGAGAGAGAGCGTGTGCACTTGAAAGCAGGGGTAGGGACAGTGAGAGAGGGAGAGAGAATTCTAAGCAGGCTCTGGGCTCTGAGCACGATGTGGGGCTCCACACAGGCCTCTATCCAATGACTGTGAGATCATAACCCAATCTGAAATCAAGAGACAAGACATTCACCTAACTGAACCACCCAGGCACCTTGTGTCAACTTTTGTTTTGGGACATGATCCTGGAGCTGTGGGGTCAGGCTTCACACTGAGCATGGACCCTGCTTGAGAGTCTCTCTCTCCCTCTGCCCCTCCCCCACTCACGTGGCCTGGCTCACTCTCTTAAATTAAAAAAAATTTTTTTTAATATACCTTGGCAAAAATAACAAAAATTAGGGAAGATAATAGACGGTAAAATCTTGGTAATTATTAAAGTTGAGGGTAATTATTAAAATTCTCAAGGGTACATGAGAATTCATTATACTATTCACTTTACTGTATGAAATTTTTCATATTAAAAAGATTTTCAAGGGAAGTATATAAGTGAATATCCATTTCAGTATCTTTATAATAACTGCAGTTCTGAATAAGTAGACTTAGTGATGGTCTCTTGGACTTTGGATGAGAAATTTAATCAAACGGAACTGGAGTCTCAATGGAGGAGAGAATATGAGGATGGATTTTTAAAAATTGTTTTCTTTTATTCTTCCAATCACCAACAATGCAAATCTCAGTGCTTAATTGAATTAAAACAAGTGCAAGAAGCATGAAAAGACAATCAACATCATTAGCCATCAGGGGAATGCAAATTGAAACCATAGTGAGAGACCACTACACAAGTATCAGAATTACTAGAATAAAAACCAGCTACAACACCAAATGCCAAGGATGTGGACAAACCAAACAAGTCCTACGTCATTGTTGGGAATGTAAAATAATACAGCTACTCTGGAAAACAGTTGGGCAGTTTCTTTTAAAACTAAGCATGCAATTACCATATGGCCTACAAATACTATTGGGCATTTATCCCAGAAAGTTAAAAACTTATTTTCATACAAAAACCCATACATGAATGTCTGTAAGTTTTATTCATAAGAGCCAACAACTGGGTCCAGCTTGGATGTTCTTCAATGGGTAAATGATAAAACAAACTAATAAATCCAAAAACATGGAATACTACTTAGCATTAAAAAGGAAAGAACACATTACATCTAGGGTATATCTCCAGGAAATTATGCTGAATGAAAAAAGTCAATACCAGAAGATTGTATACTATGTCATTTTCCTTCTGTAACATATTTGAAATGATATAACTTTAGGATTGTAGAACAGAATAGTAGTTACTAAAGGTTAGGGACCTGGGAGGAAGAGTGGAAGGGAAGTAGGTGTGGTCATAACAGGATCACTTAAAGGGTCCAGGTGGTGCTGGAACTGTATTTTACCTGTGGTGGTGGCTATATGAACTGACATATGTGATAAAATGGTATAGAACCAAATATACGCAAACACACATACACAAATGAGCACAAGTAAAACTGGAGAAATACGAATGAGATTGATTGATTGTATTAATGTCATTAGCCTGGATGCGATATTGTAATATAGTTTTGCAAAATGATGTTATTGGAGGAAAACGTAATGGGTTGGATGTTTTGATATTATTTCTTCCAACTGAATGAGAAATTAAAATCTCAGTAAAAATTTCAATGAAAAAATAAGTGCAAAAATAGTTAAAAGTTCAAAAACTGTTTTTTTAATTTGCTCAAATGTTTTCTATTTTTTTCTGTTCAGAATAAAGAAAATGTTATCGTCCTGTTAATAATAGGAAATGGTCATTTACTTTGTTTTATCTCGGTATGTCATCCATTAGTTGGGTGTCTCTGAATAAGTTTCTTAATTTCATTGGGTCTTGTTTTCTAATATGTAAACGGATATATCTTCCTCACAGGACTGTTGGTGAAATATATCTTAAGTGCCTGGTGCATAGTAGCCACTCAAAAATTTCCCCTTCACATTAGAAATTTTTTTCATTTTTAGATTTTTTTTATGACCCCTGCTTTTCTCCTTGTGCTCTCTTTTGTCTTTGGAAATTTTCTTATGTGTTTGTGTGGCTTCTGGAACATGAAAAACATTTATGTACAATAAACTCTTTGCTTTAAAAAAATTGAGTTTGGAGAAAAAAGTTAAAAACCAGTGGCCAAAAAGAGATACTGGATTATCTGTGGGCTTCAATTAATTATGCTCTTCCTGGCCAAGTGTAGCATATGAAATCAAGAATTATTGGCATTGAAATTAAAAGGCAATTGGAAATGTTGAACAATTACGCAATTAAAGTTGGATGTAAATTCTCATAATGGTCTCTCATCAGTTTGCATTTATCGCCAAGGACACCTGTTGATTTAAAAATGTAAAAGTACTCACTGAGAGCTTGTTCTGGCCTTGCAATGAGAAGTTATCAAAAACCAGCATTCTACCATCAGTAATTATGTGCATTGAGTCCAGATACTTCTGTGAAGCAAACAATGAAAAAGCAAAAATGAGACCTTTTTTGAAGGTAAAATGAAAAAAATTACTCTTAAAAAGCAAGCAAGGAACATTCTTCTTCTAGTAATGATGGTATAGACTGTCATAGATAAAACTGGCCGGAGGAAGCAACCAGGAAAGCTGAATAAAATACCCTCCACACACCTCCTCCCCCTGCCGCCACCACTACCACACAAAAAAATACTGAGGTTATTAAAGAGTATACAATGCAACATAATTTTCTGGAACCAAAAAGCACAATGCAGTTAGTCTTACATTCATAAGCTTGACGTTCCATGGCATCTTCCCCCTTGAGGTATTTGCTAATTTATAAGATTTGTGGATCCAAAGCACTGAGAAAGTAAATATAAAGTGACAGCCCTACAAGTCCAAAAAGCTTTGAAGAGCTAACAGTGTCTCGTGAAGCTGGGGAACCAAAAATTAGAAATCAGGGCCAGCTGAAGAGGAAAGTCCTAGTGAAGCAGTTTTGGAGTGGTAGGATCTGGAGACAAGGGGACAGGCAAGAACGAATTCTTGAGACGTCATTGGTGCAGAAAAGTGACCCGTGGACAGAAGGAGCTGCCCTGGGGTTATGAAGAATGACCGGATTACACACTTGGGAGTTGAGCATGGTGTGAAAGCAAGAGAAAGTTTCCAAAAAGACTTTCATATGCTAAAGATGACTCACTAGCTACTGGAGGCCTTGCTACCTTCGAACTAGTTCTTTTTCCCTCTGGCAAAACATTAAGACAGTAGGGAGTTCCTGGAGGAATATTTTAACTCTGCCAGCCTCAAGTATTTATCAATGGGCTGCAGCTTATAAGGAAATTTAGTTTTATCACATTTTCTTTTTGCTTTTGTTCCCTACATCATTATGGAGGGGAGGGTGATGTTAGGGCTCCAGAAAACTGAGTCCATGGGTTTCTGGAGATTAGGCTATTGATTGCCTTTTTCTTGTAACTTACTAAGATATTTGTAAACTGATGAAGACTCATGTTCTGCTGTGATCAGTTAACCATTGGTTTTTCCATTTCCTTTGCTCTTGGGCAGCTGGTAAGTGTCTGAGAAATGTAACACATTCCCCACCTGGGGGAAGGGAAGTTGTTAGCTTGTGCCGGGCCTTCATCTTGTCTTTGGCTCCTTCATCACCAGTAAATACCTTTAAATTTCAATTACTTCCCCAGAAGGGCTATAGCTAAGAAGTAAGGATGGATCAGAAATAAGCCTTTGTAGGGACAAAAACCCATCTTCACAAGATGTCAGTCCCAGAGTGAAATAAGGTGATCTATCCATAATATGAATGACTACTCAACAGAAAGAAAAAACTCCTCTCAAGAGGACCTCAGAAAGAACCTCCAGTTATTGCCACAAGTTTAACAGACACGTGATCCAGATGTTGGAATCACTGGACACAAGCTTAAAAGATTAATATATTCAGAAAAGGAGATGATGAGATTGAGAATTTAACAAGAGAAATTCTAACATTTATAAATTAAAATTAAGAGTTAAGTAGATAAGTGTAAGAACAGATTAAAGGGGGACTTTGGGGTGATAGTGTGGGGGTTTGTAGGTCTGGAGCCAACGGCCAAGAAGGAATTCTTGAAGACGTCTTTGGTGCAAAAAGGTGATTTTATTAAAGCATGGGGACAGGACCCATGGGCAGGACGAGCTGCCCTGGGATCATGAGGAGAGACTGGTTTTAAACTATGGAGTTGGGAGTAGGTAAAGTCCAGGGGAAGTTTCCAGTGAGATTTTCATACGCCAAAGAAGACTCCCTGGATACTGGAGGCTTGGCTGTTGTCAAGGTAGGTTGTTTTTCCCTCTAGCAAAGCATTAGCATTAAGACAGTGGGAGTTTCAGGAGACATATTTTATTTTATTTTTTATTTATTTTTGAGAGACAGAGACAGCGTGAGCAGGGGAGGGTTAGAGAGAGAGGGAAACACAGAATCTGAAACAGGCTCCAGGCTCTGAGCTAGCTGTCAGCACAGATCCTGAAGCGGGGGTCGAACCCACCATCTGTGAGATCATGACCTGAGCCGAAGCCGGACGCTTAACCAACTGAGCCACCCAGGTGCCCCTGGGAGACATATCTTATTCTGCCAGCCTCAAGTATTTGTCAATGGGCTGCAGGTTATAAGGAAAATTCATTTTATCTACCATTTCCTTCTGCCTTTGTTTCCCACTATGGAGGGGTGATGGAAATTTAGGTCCTTTGGAACTATGATCTCTATCAGTTAACTATTTGTTTTTCCCCTTTTCTTTGTTCTTGGGCAGCCAGGAGTGCCCAAGAAATATCACACACATCCCACCTGGTTGTGGGGGAAAAGGTGTTTGTGGCTTGTCAGCTTCCCTTATCAAGAAGGTGAAAGAGAAGATCAGTAAACAGGAAGATAGAACAAGATAAAGTATCCAGACTGAAGCATGGAAGAAATAAAAAGATGAAAAATACTGAAAAGTGTGAAAGAGACCTGAAGATCGAATATCTGAAAAAGATTGGAGAAGAGAGAGAATGGGGCTAAAGTTTAATGGGCAAGGTATTGGCCAAAACTATCCCAAGAGGATCAGAAGTACTTAAGCCACAGATTTAAAGAAGCTCCACCAAACCTAAGCAGGATTAAAAACAAAAACCCAAGCAGATGAGCAGCCAGTCACTAAATGTCAAAGATAGAGAAATCTTACAAGCAACTAGAGCAACAAGTGACAAATTACTTTTATTCTTTTTATTATTTTTTAAACAATTATTTATTTTTGAGAGACTGAGACAGAGCACGAGTGGGAAAGAAGCAGAGAGAGAGGGAGACACAGAATCTGAAATAGGCTCCAGGCTCCAGGCTGTCAGCACAGAGCCCAATGCCGGTCTCAAACTCATGGCTGTCAGATCATGACCTGAGCCGAAGTCGGATGCCTAACTGAACCACCTAGCTGCCCTGACAATAAATTACTTTTAAAAGAGGAAGAGTAAATTGGGGAGTGAATTCTTTAAAAAAAATGTGAATTGTGTTCCAAGACCCAGTTCGACCATCTATAATGTGTGTGTGTGTGTGTGTGTGTGTGTGTGTGTGTATGTGTGTGTGTGTGGTGGGGCAGGGAAAGAGTTCCCACACAACACAAAGAATTCAGTTCTGACACTATCTACCTGGATATAACATCAGATTTTAGAGGTATACACACACACACACACACACACACACGTATATACATATATACATATATATAATTATACATACATGCATATGACAAATATAATATTTATAAACATATAAACTATATCTATAATGGAATATTACTTAGCCATAAAAAATAATGAAATCTTGTCATTTGCAACAATATAGATGGATCTAGAGGGTATAATGCTAAGCAAAGTAAGTCAAAGAAAGACATACCATATTTCACTCATATGGAATTTAAGAAACAAAATGAATAAAAAAAGATATAAAAAGACCCAGATTCTTAAATACAGAGAACCAAATGGTGGTTTCTTGAGGAAAGGCAGGAGGGGGGATGGTAAAATAGGTAAAGGGGAGTAAGAGTACACTTACTGTGATGAGCACTGAGTAATACATAAAATTGTTGAATCATTATATTGTACACCTATAAATAATATAACAGTGTATGTTAATTGCACTTTAAATAATTTTTTAAAAAGGTACATAAAGTTTGAAAGTGAAATGGTAATGTTTCAATTAGAGTTTCTTCAATGAAGCAGAACCACTAGGAGAAAAAAGGAATAAGAGACTTCCATAGGAATTAGAGTTTATAGTTAATGTGGGAGTTAGGGTAGAATTTTCTGAAAAGACATTATCTCTGTATCTGGTGGTGGCCTAACATAGGCTAGCAGGACAGACATTTGGGAAGAAAAGCTGAGTATGAAGCTGAGGAAAATGAGGATAACATGGAAGTCAGGCAGATAAACTAGAACCCTTGTTTGGATTTCCTCCTCCAACTTTGAGCACAAGTGTGGCCTGGAGAAGAAGCCAGCATCCTTCACCATGGAGTGATGTGTACACCTGGCCCAGGACATGGAGAAACTGAAGGAGAACATGAAACAGAAACTGCAAAAGCTTCAGTCCTGGCCGTTGATCCATACCAACAACTGAGTCAACAGATGAGTAGCAATGTCTGTAACTTTTGCTTCATTTCTACTTCCTAATTGCAGGGAAGTTTCTTTTACTGATAGTCCTAACCCAGAGCCAGTTTTGACATAGATTGGGTCCCTTGGTAACTTGGTGCTCATGGTCAAGTACTCAGCCTCTACTAGGGCCTGTAGAATGCTAGAAACATTTTCCCAAAAGTTTTCTCCTCTTGTGGGGTTGTGCAGAGGATGGGATAGCTTGCTTCAAAATCCTAAAGGTTTGTACTGTTATTGGCTTACAGAGAAGGGGCCTGCAAAAGATACCATACAGTATGCTTATGTTACCATTACATCAAATGCCATTTAATCTTTGTCAGGTGACTCAAGCAGCACAACAGCTTGCATAGCACCCAGGGCATGCTGCTACAAAGCATTTTTATTCTGCCCCCCACTGAAAACTGGCAAACTTTTGGGTTACTTGGTAAACAAATATGAGGAGTATGCCCAATAGTTACATGTTGCCTCAGAAATCCAAAGAGACTTAGTATGTGTGGTGCCCCTTTTCTAGTGGTAGGGTGGACCAGATGCCACTCTGTCTATCACTTTGGAAGAAATATCTTGACAAACTCCAGGTAACTGGAGCTCTATAAATTTCACCAAGGTGGCAAGTCAGCTGAATGTTTGGGGGATTTATTTCCTACACTCTGGCACACATATGTCTTACCAAGGTACCTGAAGTAGTTACTGCTTCCTGTTCACCAGATTCAATCAGGACATTATCATCAATGCAGTGGACCAGTGTGATGTCATATTCAATGGAGAGGTAGTCAAGGTCACTACAGACTATATTATAATATAGGACTGAAGAACTGACTGCTTCTCTGAGGTAAGAAAGTGAAGATCTATTGTGAGCTCTGTGAACTAAAAAACAAGAAACAGAAAAAACCCTGCTCTGATGATCTTTATCCAAAAATGCAAAGGAAAACCCATTTGCCAGATCAGTAGCTGCGCTCCAGGTGCCCAGGGTTGTATTTATTTACTCCAGCAACAAAACACATCTGGAACAACAGCTACAATTGGAGTCACCATCTGATTAAGATCATCTGTTGTCTTTCTCCAAGATTGTTGTCTGCATGCGCCAAATAGATAAGATGAATGGGAATGTAGTGCAAATCACTATCACTGGGTCATTTGATCACCCCATGCCTTTTCTATATGCACTCAATTACAAGCATCTACAAGTGATCATTTGAATGTTCTGCTATTGCATGCCATGTACTATCCGTGTTCCCTTTTCCTCTGGAAAACACAACCATTACTGTTTTTAAGCCTAATCAAATAAGAAAACCATTTCCAGATAAGCCAGAACTAAGTTAGAAAACCCATCCTTATAGTTCTATTCTCCTAGAACTACTTCTGGTACGAATTTCTGTGTCCGTTAGGGGAGCAGAGCCATATTGAGTGATAGGAATTAGAAAGGACACGATGTGGAAGCTGGTGAATCCTATGGAAGACTGTTACCTCTGCATCTGGTAATGAGTGTCAAGTCACTCACTGTAGGTCAGCAGAGTCAGTGATCAAGACCATCTGGACATTAAACAGCAAAGAGGAAAGACAAACTGAGATCTATGAGGACAAAGTGGAATCTGCACTTGTCTCTTACCGTTTCCAATCTGATAATATCATTGGCCTGTAGAAGAAGCTTATGACTGTCATCGCGGAGCTACAAGTACATCTGGTCCAGGACTCAAAACCTAAGGGAGGAAACCCAACAGTCCCTGGAGGCCTGGCTACTTCTCACATTGTAATGTGAGCCAGCATATCAGTGACAGCTTCACACGCTACAAGTACATCATCTTATACAGCAGCTTTCAGAATGTAATGTGATCTGCTTCACTTTCATTTTCCCAACCTCATGCAGATGTCTCCTGTTGCTAACCCAGAAGCATGCAGGGAAGGAAATTATGGGAAACATGCTTCCAGTTTAGCTAAATAGAAACTTGACACAGATGGTCCAGAACCAGAGATGGTTGTTGAAGAAGGGAGAATCAAGGTGGTGAGACTGGTTAATGTATTTTAACAATTGAAAATAAAAGTAATTATTAGTAAATAAGAATATTACAGTTAGGGCACACATACAGAATATATTGTAAAGGAAATACCCAAAGGCTTGCTTGAGGAATGTGCAGAAACAGAAGGAGGAGCTGAGGAAAGCTTCAATCTATTAATTAGACTGGAAGCATGATATGACCATAGACCAAAATATGGAAGGAAGGAAGGGGGGGAGAATTGTGGGATATTATATTTGCCAAGGTTGAGGTGACCTCTAGGTATTTAAAAACATAGAATTAAATAAAGTTGCAAGGTAAATAGCTCTGAGACAAATGATATATTAATAACTTTAGTGACAAGTACATAAAACAATGATCTAACTCACAAGGAAGATACACAAGGTGATGGTTTATCTATCTTGGGATAAAGAGAGAGATGTGGACATTTAGCTGAGTGTGTAGATACCTCCTATATGTCCAATGACACTACCTTATCCTGAGAGTTACATTAACTTTGCTTTAAGCCCCTATTCCCATCAAATGGAAATGCTGATACACTCTCCAAGATTTCTTCAAATTCCTGGGAGTTTACATTCTCATGGTCAGATCTTGTAATTCCTTATTCCTCTGAGCTCTTCATTTCACTCATGCCTCATATTCACCTGCTGTTCTCTTCTGTTGGTACATTCATGGAATACAGTTGCTTTCCCTAATTTCCTCATATCTCCACCTACGCAAGTAATTTTTGTGTGTAGAGATTAAGCTTAAGTTTGGCATGACAGAAAAGAGGTGTTTAGCAATATTTCATGGTTATCTGGCTATCCTGCCCCCAGAAGTCTTTCTGTATGTGGTATTGCTCTGGAGGTCCCTCCTACCATTATGATGATCAGCTCCTTCTTCCTTTCATTCCCCTCCCACCTCCATTTTTTGTTCTATCTTACAATTCCTTTCTATTTTGTGTTTGTGGAACACTTTGGTTCTCTCTTTATCTGTCTCCTCCCAATTGTTATCTGGGGACCTCATGTCTTATTCCCAAACTAGTTGATTAAGGTATTTGACCAAGCAAAAAGCCATCTTCTCCCCTAAGGGTCAATAAATCCACTGTAATCAATTATGGTTTAAATAGCAAATACAAGGTAATGCATAGATATAGATAGATGGTAGATAGATAGATAGATAGATAGATAGATAGATAGATAGAAAGAAAGGAACAGAGGGAGGAAGGAAGGAAGGGAGGAAAGAAAAAAGTCAGAAAGGAAGAGAGGGAGAGAAACACGGAAAAAGAGCTAGTTATCTACTTAATCCTCTCACCCTTACTCTCCTTCTTAAATATAGAATTTGTTTTTTCTTCCTTCCTGAAAATGTCAGTACTGATAAACATAAATCATAGGCCTTTAAAAATAAACCAAACAAGGAAACTTGCCCTAGAAACAAGTCTGCAAGTTGCAGCTGACTTACCTGAAATGGGGTAAAGGTTTATTTCACTATTGTACAGTATACAGAAAGACACAAAATGTCATGAAAGAATTTAAGCGTGAAATTCAGTTCTCAGGTTAAATCCCTGGATCTTGTATTTCAAAGCCTGGAAAGTGAACAAATTTCTATTGGAAACAGTTTCTTTTAGGTGAGTACTGCTGAGGTTTGTAATGACAAATACAACATGTAGCTGGTGGTGGGATGGAGGGAGTGGTTATCCTAAAACAGAATAAGTGTTATTAATAGGCAATGCCATCATTAAACAAGATGAATATATACTAGTTATTTTAAGTTTTGACTTTTTTGTTATTTTTATTTTATATTTGTATTTATATATTAAATGGTTTATTTTATTTTATTTTAATTAAAACTTCAAAAAATTTTTAATTTAAATTGAAGTTAGTTAACATATAGTATTGGTTTCTGGAATGGAACCCAGTGATTCATCACTTACATATAACACCCAGTGCTCATCCCAACGAGTGCCCTTCTTAATGCCCATCACCCATTTAGCCCATCCCACATCCCCTTCACCTCCAGCAATCCTCAGTTTGTTCTCTGTCTTTAAGAGATTCTTATCATTTGCCTCCCTCTCTTTTTTATCTGATTTTTCCTTCTTTTCCCCTGTGTTCCTCTGCTGTGTTCCTTAAGAGTGAAAACCATAGGATATTTGTCTTTCTTTGACTGAATTATTTTGCTTAACATAATACACTCTAATTCCATCCATGTTGTAAGTGGCAAGATTTCATTCTTTTTGATCGCTGAGTAGTATTTCATTGTATATATTTATATACATGACTTCTTTATCCATTTACCAGTTGATCGACATTTGGGCTCTTTCCATAATTTATTGTTGATAGTGCTGCTATAAACATTGGGATACATGTACCCCATAGAACCGGCCATTATGTATCCTTTGGATAGATGTCTAATGGTGCAGTTGCTGGGTTGTAGGGTAATTATATTTTTAATTTTTTGAGGAACCTCTATGCTGTTTTCCAGAGTGGCTGTACCAGTTTGCATTCCCACCAACAGTGCAAGAGCATTCCTCTTTCTCCACATCCTCACCAGCATCTGTTGTTTCCTGAGTTGTTTAGTCATTCTGACACATGTGAGATGGTATCACATTGTAGTTTTGATTTGTATTTCTCTGATGATGAGTGATATTGGACATTTTTTCATGTGTCTGTTAGCCATCTGGATGTCTTCTTTAGATAAATGTCTGCTCATGTCTTCTTCCCCTTTCTTCACTGGATTATTTGTTTCTTGAGTGTTGGGTTTGTTACATTCTTTATAGATTTGGGATACTAACCCTTTATCTGATATGTCATCTGCGAATATCTTCTCCTATTTTATTTTATTGTTATTTTTTATTTGGCTATTGGTAGATTTAGATACTCAGGTACCTCCTTGAAAGTCATTCAGTCTGAAACACCATGTCTTGTCCCACCCTACCTATGACTTTTTTCTCTGCTACTTCCCACTCAGTAATGAAGTAATGAAGGAGCCACTTGTTTGCAGCCTATAGACACTCTATACTTGCTCCTGTTTTCGTATAAATTCTCATGCATTTTTATTACCTCTCTTCCTTTTCACTTACCTGCAATCTACTTCTACTCTAAGACTCAGATAAAGTCCCATCTCTTCCAAGCATCCTGCTTAGTTAAATACAAAGCACTATTAGTCTTCTTACTGAATTCCTATAGTATTTTCAATTAGTCACACAGATTGGAAAATAATTTTTCCCTGGGCCTTTTTTTTCTTTTAGAGACCCTATAATGCTCCCCCCAACACACACACACACACACACACACACACACACACACACATAATGAGGGTCCATAATTTGGTGATCAATCTTAATTAATTAGCTAATACACTGATAACAGAATGATTAGCTTCTGAGATGATTTGACCATTCTCCAATATAGACTTAAGTTTAGCTTTGGCCAACCTTGAAGCAGTGGAATTTTCCAGTGTTTTTTCAAGGAGTGACAGTTCAATTTTTAGATAGGAAGGATTCTAGAGAAATAAACAGAGAACTGTGCAAACTGTGGAATTCCACAAGTATGTTGACATCTCTGTGCTTGGTAGAATGGGCCCTGATGAAACTTACCACCACCATGGTTCTGGAAAGTAACAGTTCTCCCTGCAGCACTGAAAAGGGAAGGGTTGGGAGGTGCAGGAAGCATGGTATAATGAAGAAAGAGTTCAAATGGAAGCTAAGAGATATAAGTTCCCCTTCTGATTTTGTCCCTTACCTGCTCTGTGACCATGAGCATGTGCCCAAATCTTGGAAGCCTGTTTTCCTTCTCTTAGTAAAAACACAGGCATTCACTATCTTCTAAAAGCAGGCTCTTCATAGACGATAGAAGATGTCTTTGACAATGGACTAGAAAGCCTCTCAGACTCTTAATAGTGGTCATTCCAAACAAAACAAAAAGCAAGCTAGGGTCAGGGAGAGGGCAATTATTTAATTTAATAGCATGAGTAAGTAGCTAATGCTTCGTGGAAAAATTAATCTTTAAAATCATGGATTCAGAATTGAAAATATAGATGCTGCTACAGTTTCTACAAAAACTAGTTTACACTTACATGGTTTTACATTTTTTTCCTTTTCCAAGTGAGTCTTGAGAAAGCTTCTTTTACATGAGAGAGAGAGAGCAAAGCCTTGGCAGTGAGGAGAAATTCAAAGCTACAAGTATGTAATGGCTTGGATGCAAGTCTCAGTACATTTGACTGCCACTTTTAGGTTTGATACTTAATGGGGACCTGAATGTAACTATACACTTTGTGTGTGTGTGTGTGTGTGTCTATATTCCCATGTATTAAATATATTTTGTAAAATTGTATTTATATTTTATGCTTATTAAATATATTAAAATATATTTTTGTTTATTAAATATATTTTAGGAAAGATTTAGAATATTACAAAGTCAAATGTCTACAGGGACCAGAGAGTTAAAGGAAGTGGATAAAACCGGCCGTAGTAAGTAAGAGGGAGTGATGGGGAGTATAGCACGTTAGAGAGATCAGGCCCAACTTACAAAAGCAGCATTAGGCAAGCAATTTCTTGGCACAATATTATAATGTCATTTGATTTTTCAAGTATACTTGTTATGTGGATCTTTAGATTTGGGGCATTTAATTTAAAATTTTTGATCATTGTGCAGATCAAACAAAACCTGTCTGTGGGTCACTAGGTGAACTCTAACCTTAGGGTATACCATCAAAAAAGAATATTAAGAGAAGATCATACCTGATTCTGTCTTCAGCTCCTCATCTTAAAATATAGAAACCAAAACTTCAAGAGACCACCTGGCCAATAAACATTTAATGTTTTCAACAAATATGCCAAACATTATACTAGAAACATTTCATGAACAGGACAGACACTGTCTCTAATACCATGAAACTGTACAGTTGGACCAAGAAAACTGCATCCCAGAGAGTCAAGACCTTCAACAACCAACTTGGATTCCTTCCGAACCTGTCTCCATGTCCCACAGCACAGAACTGGATGTTGTTACAGGCTGGACGAGGCACTCTCAGTCAGTGGAGTGTTCAGATATCAGAAATACCCTGCAAAGGAAATTGGGCTGTGTCGCAGCCTCTTTCTTCTCTACTTTATCAAGAAAGATATGAGTAAGTAGTAGAAAAAAATGAAATAATTGAAAAAGTCTTTAAAAATAATTTTTTTAGTACTCAATCAAAATGGCATTTGTAATTTTAGCTTACATGGTAATTTCCTAATGTGATGTGACTTAGATATTTTAAGTAAATCTTTGGGAAATGAAAATTCTTTTGGAAATAAGGATTGTGTTACCACTTGTTGAGTTGCTGAGATAGGAGAACCACTAACACCTTACTGGTACTCATATAGTCTTGCTCCCTTTCCACTTAATTAGTTTTTGCTCATTCTGTTCTCTCTTCCTCTCTGGAATGTCTTTCTACATGTTTAAATCCTGCCTATCCTTCAGGGTCTAGCTCAGTAGTGTTTCTTCAGTAAAGTGGGTTATCTCTTCCTCTGAGAAATCCTCATTCACATTTATTTCTTATTCCAGCAACATGATGAGTTTTTTAAAGGTATAGATAAGTAAATGATTTTTTTTGTCTCGAGTTAGGGAGTACCTTCTCCTCTTGTTTAGAATAATTATATAATCTTAAATTATGTGTTCGCTTGTAAATCTGTCCTACTGCAGTTCTGCTAGGGAAGTGACACAGATACAAGAAGAACTGTGTTAAGTCCCCTATAGCACTATGACGAACATACCTAATGCCCCTCTCGTAGGCTGGAATGAAAACAAAATCTTTTTGGAGTGGGGGAATAGAAAGGGCCAGGAGAGGAGATCACTCTTTCAGATATATGGGGGAAATGTTTGTTTGTTTAATTTTTATTTATTTATTTTGAAACAGAGTGAGAGAGAGAGAGAGAGAGAGAAAATCCCAAGCAGGCTCAGTACTGTCAGCACAGGGCCCAACATTGGACTCAATTGCATGAACCTGATCATGACCTGAGCCAACGTGAAAAGTTGGTTGCTCAACCTACTGAGCCACCCAGGCACCCCAGGGAAAATCGTTTTTGGTGTGTAGTAGGGTAGAGGGAAAAAAATGCTAATTAAATATTAGTTACTTCAGCTTGGGCAGTTCTGGACATAAGCCATTTACTCTTTTTGTTGCAGAAGGAGCTTCCGTTTGCTTTTCTGTGCTTTTATGTCATTATTCCATCTTCTCTTTCTCTTGTAAAGGTTTGCAGAACTAAGTTTATATTAGGTCCTATTCTAGGTAAGCAGAATATTTGGGGAAAGAGAGAAACTATTACCCTATCCACACCTACTCATATCACAACATGTGCATTCCCGCATAATAGCAGAGCAAGTATTGCATGAAGAAAGGGCAGAACACAGAGCATGGAGGTGGGGAAAGGAACTTTTGGAAAGAAGCTGTTGGAATAACACAAAAAATCAGGACATATAATCAACTATATAAATTGTGAAACATAGCTCATGGCCCCATTTCTCCTAGGAAAATGTAGAAGTTAGATTTTTCAAAAATAGGCAAAAACTAAGATCAAAGGACAATAATGAGCACAGTCTTGCATAAAAACCTGGATTAGTTTTGAGATTCAATTAATACAAGGGAGGAGATGGCCAGTATCAATATGTAACTTTACAGGTATGTGACAGAATAAAGGACTAACTAACATAAGATCAAAGAGTGAGGAACTTCTAGCAGTGGGGAGAACGGGGCCGTCAGGAACTTCATCTGAAGAGATATTTGGGGTTCCCTGGGAAATTTTAACCATGATGTGCTGTCGGAGTCAGACAGAGAACTAGGCTAGGGAGAACCAGTGGAGAGGCCTGGGGTCTGGCACCTAAACACAGCTGCAGACACAGCTGCAGGATTGTACTGAGATGAAACACAGCACACTTCTTCAGGAGAGCTCTAGAATATAGCTAGAATTTACAGAGACACTGAACCTCATTTGAAAGACTATTGGCCTGACGATCCCTCAGGAACCTTATCTTCTTACCTTATATCCTGTGTGCCTGTGATCACCGATGAATCTCTGTTCCTTATGAAAACTGGCTAATGACCTAAGTCCAACCTACATTTTGAAGAAAGTATATGTAGAAAGAAATGGATTCTGTTTTCTCTCCTAGACTCTTCCTCTACTCCCCGTTTTCATATTCCTCACCTCTGGACAAACCAAATGTACTCTGGTGTAATAATTATTTCCACTTAGTAAGTATCTATAATGCATCGGATACTGGTGAGAGATACCTTACTTGTCTTATTTCATATTTTTTCATCAACCCCACAAAGTTGAAAAAGGAGAGGCTCAGAAAAGGTAATGGAATTGCTCAAGACTGGTTAGTAAATGTCAAAAGTAGAATTTAAGCCTAGACCTGTTTCTTTCCAAAGCCTGCCGTAAGCTTGAGGAAGTTAATATATCAGGAGTTAATGTACTCTAAATAATTAAAACTATCACCTTAGTTGGCCAATTCTCAGCTGTACTGATAACATGTCACAAACAGTGGTCAGGCAGCTGGTTTCTAACCACTGCATGGAAGTTTCGAATGAAATACTGTTGTTATGCAGATTTCCTGGCTTAGGAACAAAGAGCAAACAAAATCCAAAGCTTTAGCAAGGACTTTGAAGATAAAAAGCTCCTAAACAGGAACACATGATTGTTTAAAAACGCTATTGAATGAGTTTCTAGAATGGATATTATTATTTTTTAAAAGAAAAGCTTTGTGTTCTTTTAAGAAGCATGGGACTGATAACAATTTCAAGAGGGATGATAGGAGTCTGGTTCAACTAACTTTCCCAAAATGTGAGCAGCAATGTCATACAAAGCCCAGGTTAAGAGCTCTCCTAGAAAAGTCAATTACCAATCAACAGCCATTGTTTATTTGTTTGTTCATTTACTCATTCAACGTTCCTTTACATTTTTTAAAAATTATTTTTAAAATGTTTATTTATTTACTTTGAGAGAGAGGGAGAGAGAGAGCAGGGGATGGGCAGAGAGAGAGACTCCCAAGCAGGCTCTGCACTATCAGTGCAGAACCTGTGGAGCTCAAACATAAACTGTGAGATCATGACCTGAGCCAAAATCAAGAGTTGGATGCCTAACCAACTGAGCCACTCAGGCACCCATCTTTTTCTTTCTAAAATGTTGAAATAGACAGAGGAGTATATAAAACACATATAATGACTTTTAAGAATGTTTATAGATCAAGCACCCAAGTAATATAAGGAATATAACATTACCAGTTCATGCCCTCTGAGTATCTTTTCCCATCAGGTCTCACTGAAAAACTACCTTTTGCATAATGACCCATAGGAGGTGAAGGAGAGGGCTGTGTATTTCTGTGGGAAAAGCATTCCAGGAAGGAGAGAACCTTCAAAGGTTCTGAGGTAGCAGCAACTCTGGTGTGTTCAAGGACGGTGGAAATCCAGTTTCACTGGAATAAAGATAATGAGGAAGAGCATTATGAAATAAAGCCAGAGACAAAAAGGGAGGGGGGGGGGGCTCAGTTATGTGGGGCCTGATCATGTGAGTCTTGTAGATCTATTAGAACTTTGTGTTATATTCTGACTGATACAGGGCTATTGGAGAGTTTTGAGCAGAGAAGTGTCATGAACTGATTTACATTTTTAAAGCAATCAATCTGACTGAGGGAAGAAGAAGAAAGACATTTTAGAAGGATCATTGCAACAATCCAAGCAAAACATGATGTTGGTTTAGCTTAGGGTGGTGGCAATGGAAGTTGCAAGAAGAGGTCAAAATATATATGTAGTCTGGACAGGATGTGCTTACATTTCTGTTATCACTTACATATGCTTAAATATGTTCATTTATATGTGCTTATAGTTCTTAGTTTCTATGTTTTCTATTCCTTCTTGCATCATAGATATGTGATCACTTTCCCTCTGCTTTAGAATTTCCTTCTGTGAAAGTCTGCTGTTGGCAAACATTTGTTTCCTTTTTTTTCTGAGAATGAATTTATTTCTCCCTAATCTTGATTGGCAAGCATTTTCTCTGCATATTGAAAATATGATTCCATTCTCCTATAGCCTCCATGGAATCTGTTAGTCAAAATGTTCCTCCTTTGGTGGCATTCATCTTTTTCTCTCTGACTGCCTTAAATCTCTCAGTGGTCTTTGTTGATGGGCAGGGTCTCTGTGGTATGACTAGATATGAATTTCTTTGTATTTTTCCTTCTTGGGATTCCTTAAGATTCCTATATCCATGAATCAATGTAATTTTTTTAGTTGTAGAAAACGCCAGCCATTATCTCTTCAAATATTGCCCCAGTCTCTTCCTTCTTGTGCTCTTTCTGGAACTCCAGTTATATGTATGTTACACCTTCTTACTTCATCTTCTCTGCCTCGTACCTGCTCATTCATACTCTGCCTCTCTTTTGTCTGTGCTGCATGTTGAAATGTTTTGTTTGACCTATTTTTCAGTTTACAGTGACTTTGTTCAGAAGTATCTAATCTGCTGATAAATCCATTTATTATTTATTGCAATTATTTATCATTTCTGAAGGTGCTCTCTCATTGTTCAAATCTCTTACATCATATTTTATATTTCCTGAGAATATTTTCAAGCTTCAAGAGAGAGAAAGAGGGAAAATCAAGCAGGCCTTACACCCTCAGCATGGAACCTGACACAAGGCCCAGTCCCCTCCCCTCTAGGATCATGATCTGAGCTGAAATCAAGAGTCAGACATTCAAATGATTGAGCCACCCAGTCTTCTCTGATTTATTTTAAATCGTGAGTCTTCTTATTTAACATTTGAAATTTTAAGAGCTCCATTTCTATTGAATTTTACTATGAAGAACTATTTCCTTGGGCATTTTGTAGGTTTTGACTATGTATGTGACCCTTACAAAAGTATTTGTGGGAATTCTCAGAGAAAACTCTTTCACAGAGGACTTGAGGAGAAGAACATGAAGCATTGAGTCTGGAAACTTTTTAAAATAAAGCCTCAGTTTCAGATTTTTGAAAAGTCCCCCTGGATAATATTTTTAACTAATAAACTTTATTTTTTGCAGCATTTTTAAGTTTACAGCAAAACTGAATGAGAAGAATAGAGTTTCCAACATATCCCCTCTCCCACCACACACAGCTCCCCCCCCTCCCCCCCACCATTTACATCCTGCACCGTTTGGTACATTTGCTACTCCTCCTTGGTGATGTTAAATTTAGCTTTTAGGTTGTCATAATGGTTTATAACATTTGTTTATAACTTTTTAGGGACAATTTCCTCATCTTTGTTCAGCACCAAAGCAACTTTCCTTGAAGTGTCATCATATTGGGAGAAGAGGTGGTTTGCATCTGGTTCATACTTAAACTGTGAACAGAGCTTTAGGAGAGGAAGATCTTTTATTCAAGTCCCCATTTGGCAGGTTCTGAGTATGGCTTCTGTCCCTGTACCAGTGAGGCTGTGGAAACTGAAGTTTAAGTTTGCCAGGTTCAGCAAATGCTCTCAGGGCAAAAGTGATTTCTTCTTATAATGGAAACCTTTTTTTTTTTTTTAATTTAAATTTTAGTTAGTTAACTACAGTGCAGTATTGGTTTCAGGAGTAGAATTCAATGATTTATTACTTACATACAACACCCAGGGCTCATCACAAGTGCCCTCCTTAGTGCCCATCACCCATCTTGCCCATCCCCTACCTACTTCTCTCCAGTAACTCATAGTTTTTTCTCTATCATTAAAATTTGTGTAGTTTGTTTCCTAGTAGGAAAAACTCCTACATTTTCTCCTATAGATAGAATGTGGCCTGAAAAAATCCCCACAGTCTTTGCAAGGTCTTCAGTGCAATTAATAAAGATTAACACATTTTCTTCAGTCTTCGTGGTTGTTTTCAGTTGGATACTTGACCAAACATTTGATCAGAAACAGAAGTCCATTTTTTCTCTCAATCATCAAACAATATTTGAACATCTACTACCACGCTGGATATTTGAGGGAGGCAGTTATGCATTGTATGTTATTCCTGTCCTTGATGAGCTTGCACTTGAGTACAGGAGGAAGTGCATAAAGACTACTTAATGTAAAATCTTGCCGAATGTTGGGGAGTTCAGTATTATTTATAATGCAGTATGCCTGTGCTTTCCTCAAATGCATTTGGAGTAATTAAGAACCCAGCACTGTAGCAAGAGATCTCTGAATCATTACTGTCTATACCAAAACCTCATTTTTTCCCCTGGAGACAACAGGACTCCAGTAGAAGGGGACTCAGGAGTAGAACTGGGATGGACTGAGGAACAGAACTGAGGCGGATGTGGGGGTTCTAAGGATATTACCACTGGCTTAAATTCTATTCTGTTGGGGCCATTAAGATGCTGATATGCTCTGCTCTCTCCTGTCCTGTGAACCTGCTTCTCTTTTGGGAACCAGGAGTATAACCTTCTGGGGGAGGCTGCTTTCACCAAAATTGTCAAGGAGATCTTATAAGTGTCACTTCCAGTACTAATCATAACAGTGGGTGTCCCTCATGGGGCCACTATTTTACAGATCATGTTATCATAGTTCTATGGACAACGAAAAACCTGCATAGTACCTAAACCTGCAATAATATTTAGAGTTCACTTGATACTTTTAGGTATGCTTTTGTCTTCTTTCTTTCTCTCTCTCTTTCTTTCTTTCTTTCTTTCTAGAGAGCATGCACACATTCATGTACAGGGGGAAGGAGGGCAGAGACAGAGAGACAAAGACAGAGAGAGAGAATGAGAGAGAAAATCTTAAGTCTTATGCAGGCTTCACACCCAGTCAGAGCACGCTGCTGGGCTCCATTTCAGGACTGGGAGATCATGACTTTGCCAAAACCAAGAGTTGGACACTTAACCGACTAAGCCACCGAATCACCCCTATTTTTTTAATCCCAGGAAAATACTTAATGCATTTTTCATGACTAGGCCGTTAGATTTTATAAGCATAGAAAAAAAACCTCAACAAACCAACTTTAAACAGTGACATATTTGATACCATATCTTTATTTACATAGCATTCTGGGAACAGCAGATCTGAAAGGCAAATCAAGGTTAATGTTCTGGCAATCAGCTAAAGTTAATTGATGGAGACATTTCAGAGTAAAATAAAATTATCTTGACAGCTTTTCATTAGGATAACAACCTGACAGTCAAGGACTACCTAATTTTTTCTCTAATCACGACAAATTATTATTAATAGCAGCTTACAAATGTATTACATCCTGAGAGACAGATCCCTGAAGACTTCAGAGCATCGATTGGGGAAATATCCTCCTCATCCCAGGATTTGCTAGATCCTGGACATTCCTAAAATAATGATATAAGAGTAGTTTATAACAAATAAATTTAGACCATAAGGCAAAGATCTAAAAATATGAGGAGTGTTAAAAAGTAATGTTCCAGAATCTTTCACCAAATAATTGTAGCCCACATGAGTAATTTTTCTTTTCGAGAGAATGACTCACTGATCAGAAAATTCTGCTTTATCCACAGAATGTACATTACATACTTGATGGGAATAAATCTTTTCTGACTTTGGAATGGGTCATAGAGTCATAAGATGAAGGTGAGGAAGGAAACTCTTTGCTTTTGGATACATTTCCTGGGATAGATTTGGGAGTAATTCCCCAACTTTCTGTTGAGAATTTGATGGGTTTTATTCCCCTAAGCCTTGAGATCATGTCTTTGTGTATAGATGAGTGCTGAAAGAAAGAGGAGAACATGGAAGATAGAACCCTGGGTGGCAGCTGGAGAGGTATTATCTGTAGGTCCACCTGAGAATACAAGAAAACGCCAGAGAGTAGTATGCAGAGAGGAGCCTGGCGAAAGGCCATCCAGGTAAAGTGAAACTGAACACAAAGTTGGAATTCTTGAGAAAAGGCAAACAGGCCTGCCCCTAACATGCGGCCTGGGAATTTGTAAGTTATATATCAATTGACAAACTGTTAAACATGTTTTATCTTCCTATATTGAAAGGAACTCGTGTTAGGGTCAGGGCAGGGCACCTCAAAATATGCCATTTTGGAAGACTGATTATTGTGAATTAAAGTTACTTAAGAAATGGCCAGTGTGATAAGGACATTCTGACCCTCCTCTGTCCCCCTGAAAGCAGAAAATCAATTTCCCACGTGAAGGGTACCCTCCCTGCACCTGGAGGGCAAAAGCCATCAGAGGTGGGAATTCAGGGTCAAGGAAGCTATATAAACAACCCTTGTTACTGCTTCATTAATCTGCTACCCAAAGTCCAAACTTCTTTGTCTTATCAATTCTTCACAAATTAATTGTTTCTTTGTCTAAAAGGCATAAAAGCTGCCCGCTTTGATCACTTCTTTGAGCCTCATAGTTTTATGAGCTCCCATATGTATGAAATTAAATTTCTTTTTCTCCTCTTAACCTACCTTATATCAATTTAATTATCAGATCAGCCGAAGAGCCTAGGAGGGAAATTCATATCAATTAAACTTAAAGGCAAAAATATATACTATAGCTAATAAATATCACATTTTAAATAAAAAGAAATGAAGCTGAAATTTTTTAAATATTTTAAAATATTCTATTTTCTATTCTTATAAAAGTATTTGCAATTATTTTTTAAAAATTTTTAAAAATGTTTTATTTATTTTTGAGAGAGAGAGAGAGAGAAAAAGCATGAGCAGGGGAGGGTCAGAGAGAGAGGGAGATACAGAATCTGAAGCAGGCTCCAGGCTCTGAGCTAGCTGTCAGCACAGAGCCTGACGTGGGGCTTGAACCCACGAACTACAACATTATGACCTGAGCCAAAGTTGGATGCCCAACCGACTGAGCCACCCAGGCACCTCAGTATTTGCAATTATATTGTTCATCCTCCAGCTATTTGCCAATGTAAAGAAACAGTATCCTGCTTCTTGATGTTATGCCTAGATGTACAGATCTAAGGGAAAAATGAATTGTTTAATATTGCAAAGGATTCCCCAGCCAAGTACAATTGTTGTGAATATTGTTCCAATTTGTGAATATTTCCAGAATCATGAATTGGAAGACAAGAAATAGAAAGAAAAATGGTGTTCAGCACTACTGGTAAATGATGCTTTATTCTGCAGGAGTGTATTGCTATCTGAATCTCAGGATACCTGAGTGGAAGGATTTGACAAATTAATTAATTCATCTCAAAATTTTTTTGACAAAAGAGGTTTAAGATTTGCAGAATCATTAAATCTGTTTTTTTGAGAAGCCTGTGGAAATACACCCATGCATAACGAACTTTCACTGATGACCTGTGGAGTCCGGACGAGTGAAACACCAAGCCACCCAGGAGGAAAGCCTTAGGAGGGCTTGTTCACTAATGGTTTGAGTGGGGAGGGGGCTGTAGAAGAGAGCAGGGATGGGGGTAAAGAGTTATTTGGAGGTACAACTCTTTTGTGAGGTTTCCACACCAATAAACTTTGAAATAGAATTGTAATTGTTCCCTTGGCCCTCTCCAGATTGGAAGCGTATAGTATGTTTCATGGAGTGATTTTTCTTCATCAATATCTGTTAAGGATTCTTCAAATAACCTGAAACTCTCTTAGAATCTAGTAAGAAGCAGTTTCAGGAAAGCTCTCCAGAGCACATTTCAACTGCTACCATTAGTAAGGTAAAAGGAATGAAAACTAACTACCGTGATGATAGGGTCAGCTTTTAAAAGTAACTGCTACATCTGGTTCCTGTTTTCTTGTCGGTTTTTGTTGTTGTCTGTTTGTTTTTGGCAAGAGGACAGAGGTTAAAGCTGTGATAAAGAATAGCACAAATCTACATGGCAATGAAAAACTGGGCTTTTATTGAATATTTTTTCATTTCTGAAGATGTCAGACCACAATGTTATGCCCATTTTTAATGACTTCAATTTGGGGGGGCACTGTGGTTTTTGCATCCTAACAAGCAGATAATTTATACGTAAAAAATGACAATGCTAACAATTTAAAGAAAAGGAGAGTTGCTATGGAAATCATTGTGTACATATGATAGGTGCATTTCTCTATTTGAAACGTGAAGTGGTCTCAGAAGAAGTACAAGTTTACATTGCAATGGTAGTATAAAATAGCCACTAACCTACGTGAGAAGGACATTATTTGTGCTGAAGAAACTTCCTTATTTTATTTACCCAACAATGAGAATATAATCCTTTATGTTAGAAGTATGGTCAGAAATGGAATTAAAAAGCCGAAAATTCCCATCCTGTTATTTGCATTTTATCAGCTGGTACATAAGCATCAAGTTTGAGAGACAATGAGCACATGCCCCCTTTCAGGAGAGAAGGGGTCTGGTTCACTGATAAATATGCAAGTGTAGTGATGGTGTATATGCCAAAATATCAGGGTCTACTGGACAAATAGTCTCTGACAGGGTTTTCTAGACACATTGGAATGCCATCTGCTATGTTGAAAGGATTGGACACAATGAAAAATGTTTTGAACACAAATGCTCCATGATACAAGCTGGGTTTATGTAGACACTGGAATTCCCACAGACCAGAAAGAAGTCAGAGTGGTTAAACACAAAAAGCCAGGTGATCCTGTTGGGAGGACAGGAATGTTGTTTTGATTCTTTGTTTAATACCTTTTTGGTGAAACTGGTTCCTAGACCCATAGCAGGCTTCTTGAAGGCCTTGGACTTATATAAAATGTGTTTGCTGGAATCATGGAAAGAGCCTAAATGTCCATCAACTGATGAATGGATCAAGGAGATGTGGTTTATATATACAATGGAATACTACATGGCAATGAGAAAGAATGAAATCTGGCCATTCAAGGTGGATGGAGCTCTGAGGGTATTATGCTAAGTGAAATAAGTCAGGCAAAGAAGGACGGACACCATATGTTTTCCCTCATATGTGGAACAGGAAAAACTTAACAGAGGACCATAGAGGAGGGGAAGGGGGAAAAATAAGGAGAGAGGGGAATGCAAACTATATGAGACTCTTAAATCCTAAGAACAAACTAAGGGTTGATGGGGGTGGGGGAGAGGGAAAAGGGGGTGATGGGCGTGAAGGAGGGTACTTGTTTGGATGAGCTCTGGGTATTACATGGAAAATAAACTATAAAAGAAAAAAAATGTGTTTGCTGGAGGGTCACCTGGGTGGCTCAGTAGTAGGTGTCTGACTTTTGCTCAGGTCATGATCTTGTGGTTTGTGAGTTCGAGCCCAGAATCGGGCTCTGTGCTGACAGCTCAGTGCCTGGAGCCTGCTGCAGATTCTGTGTCTCACTCTTTCACTGCTCCTCTCCCACTGCGTGTGTGTGTGTGTGTGTGTGTGTGTGTGTGTATCTCAAAAAAAAAAAACATTAAAAAAAAAGTTGTAACGTGTTTGCTGGAGTTATCAGATTCAAGAGACTCTGACTTATAAGGCACACACCTTTATTATTTAGCAATAGTCATGGAATTAAGTACAAAAAAAAGTTCCAGCCTGACTATGACTGAAGTGTGAAAACTCTTTAAGGGAAATTAAAATCTTAGCTGTACCCAAGGAGATGTCTATAAATAATGAGACTTATTTTTTTTAACTACATTTTTTTAAGTAACCTCTACACCCAACATGGAGCTTGAACTCATAACCCTGAAATCAAGAGTTGCGTGCTCTACTGACTCTGCCAGCTGGCGTCCCAAGATTATTTTTCATTGTAACTCAATGCACAGATAAGGATCCCTACTTATATCACTGTTTTATGTTGTTGTCTGCACTAAGCTTATGGTTTTCTGGCAAACACGGAAAGAGGTAGATTAATTTTTTATTGTCTGACAGTAGGTGTCATTTTGCATGCTATTGTTGCTGTGCTTTTCATGACACCCTAAAGACTCAAAAGAGTTAATGTTCCTCACTTAGTATCAGAAAGTAACTTAAGCTCCACAAAAATTTAGATCCTCATTATTATAATTAGAGATAATAAGGATAAATGTGCAGAGATAATTGGTGCACAGCGACCGCTAAAGGACAACAAGCATGGACAACGCGCTGTTTGGCAGGACCGCACGTTAATACATGGGGAGCAGCTGACAAGCTCTGAATGCTTTAATTCTTGAATCTATTCTGTTTCAGGTTTCTCCAGTGCCCATCACCTGGGCCCTATTCTTTGTGCCTATGTGCTCAACACTGGCTGAGTCACAATTGTTTTGTTAGGATCTATTCATATCACCTAAGAGAGGCTGGCTCATATGATGACCTTCGATTTTCCTATAAGCCACTGAACATGAAAACATGGCTTAGAGTAAATTAGTTCCTAAGTGGAGAGTATGACACCATGAAACTCTCGGTGCTTATTCTTCCCTAAGCACTGAACTAGGAAGCAGTTTTTTCATTTTTTACTCCCTCTGTCAGTACTATCTCAAGGTAAGTGCACTTGCCATACATCAGTGGTTGGGAGGAGGGTAAGATGATGTTTGGGGGCTGGCTTGGGCATTCAGCTAAAAAGACCATGACTTGAAAAGGCAGTTGGCTTGAGAAAAAAAGAGAAGGTAGCACTAAAAAAAGAGTTCGAGGTGACAGGGTATCAATTGCCCACATGCCCTCTTATCTCCAAGATACAATAATGGAGACTGCATCCTTCTCTGGTCACCTTTCTTCCCTTCTCTGTGATTTTCCTTTAACTGTAGGGCAACCTTTGGTGTTCACGTTCCTCTAATTTAACTTGAGTAACGTTGTGAAGGAAGAGGAGCACGTATGTGATATGCCTGCAGCCTGTAACTCCTTGCAGCTGCACCTGCCCACCAGAACTGCTTTACTTAAAGACTAGGATCCACCAAGCATTTTGCCTACTGAAAGAGCCAGTCTAGAATGCCACATTACCATTTCTTCTTTAAACATTTTGTCATTCACCATTCAGATGCCAACATGTAAATTTATGGCATTTCAGTAGCTAGCGTGTCCCTTTCACATCCCAACAAATGCAAGTGGTGAAAGCTGTCTTCGATGAAGACCAGAGGAGCGGTATTTGATCCTCCACACTCCTTCCCCAGATGATCTTGAAGAAAATTTCACTTTCAGTTTTCCCAATTGTCAATTGAGGACAGTTCTATTTGTAATGATTACTTGAGATGATATGTAGAAAAGTGCTAAGTGCTATATGAACAATATTATAAAAATTTATCTCCAATGGGCATGAGAGAAGGGGATCCCTCTGCATTGGAGAAATATGTTTTGGACTTCATAAAGAGTGAAGTAGAATGTTGGAAACTATTTTATGTATGTTTGTATGTATGTATGTATGTATTTTAGTCTTTAAAGTGACTTGAATTGATTTTATAAATAATAGTAAAAGGATAGCTTCCGGATAATGAACACCAGTGATTTAGGGCCCAGGGTCATACTCGTTATTTAGTAAAGTAATCCAAACCTTAGGTTAAAATATGCCATGAACAACTATGTATGTGTGTGTGTGTGTGTGTGTGTGTGTGTGTGTGTGTGTGTGAGAGAGAGAGAGAGAGAGAGAGAGAGAGAGTGAGAGAGAGAGAGATTGTAAAAAAAAATGCCAGTTTCTTAAAACTTTATTTTTTGATTTAAAGCATAAAGCATTTTCCACATGTCAGTTTACGATGTCATCTGGCCATGTGAACTTCTTCCTATCCTGAGTTTCATAGTATTTCCAGCCCACATCCTTTACGGGCTTATCGAAGTCCATCTCGCTGCCTCCTGACACACACATACAGGAGGCATCATTGAAGTCTAAACTGTTATTGCTTCTTGTCCTGCCGAATAGTGCGTTGCTTTGGTTGTGGCTAACTAGACAATGAGAAATGAAGGTTATGAGTTCTTGATCTGCCCTGCCTGGGTTTCCTTTGAAGAACCACAAGATACTTCATGACTTCAGACAATTTCACTCCGGATCATGAAAGTAGCATATTTATCTCTATCATGATTAGTAGGTAACAGGATTTTAATAGTGTTATATCCACAAATCACCAAGAATCTGGTCTCAGTGGTAGGTCTGTTACTAGCATGAGGAAACAGTGGGCACTCCTTAGTAACCGAGACAGCTGCCACCTTGACCATGCCAGCGATCTGCCATTGGTTGAATATTGTCATGTGACTTGCCATGGGGCATTCTGGCATCTCTTCTCCCCCAAACCATTAATGGAGTAGTCCTTAACCAGGGACTCACGCCAGGGGATACTTAGAAATGTCTGGAGACATTTTTGATGGTTGTGACTGGGGAGGTATTACAGACATCTGGTAGGTAGAGGCCAGAAATGTGGCTAAATATCCTACAATACACAAGACACCTCCTGCTTCCACATATATACACACATAACAAAGAATTATCAGGTACAAAATATCAATAGTGATGAGATTGAGAAAGGCTGTGTTTAAAGGTTTCAAGGTCAAAGGTTTCAGAGACAGCTGGCAGGGAACAGGGAGAAAGAACCACAAGACTGGATCTGATCCGCTCCACATAAGTTATGAAAAAGAGTCAGGTTGGGTGGTGATAAAGTATGATTCAGAACATTCCTGTTATGAGAAATACATAAGGCCCCCAATTCTCTTGGGACCACATTAATACTTACAGTTCACTGCTGATTCTCTGAAGTAAGGCATTCAATATTTACTTTCCCATTTATTGATAGTCTTTCAGGCAGGCAGGAAATTAGTGACATACCATATTCCCATCTTATTTCTATTCACCCCCAATCCACACACACAAGGGATTGTAAATTGTACATATGTGGCAATTTGCACGTCAACCTTTAAGAGGAGGCTTTTAGGAGCTGCATGTCATCTGCACACAAAAGTATGCAGGTGGTGTGGCAAAACAGCTGCAAATCACTGATCAACTTCCAAGGATTATGTCAAGATTCATTCATATTAGGTCCTGGGATCTGCAATCTACTATAAACTAAACTAATTTAATAAGAGCATCTGTTATGTTCCCTTCCACTGTGCCTTCAGCAGGTGTTCCTTTTTTATAATGAGTGAGGTTTTTGTTTTTATGTCTCATGACAGCACCTCTTCCCTCCCTCCGAGAAGCACTGAGCCTTTGCCAACCTCTCAGCTACCTTCTGAATAAATCAACTGTGTTCCATCGGGTGGCAGAGAGGGCATTTTGAATTTTCTGTGGCAGATGGTTTGACACAACTAATTGAAGTAATATATCTTCCAGATAGTCGTGATATGCTATAAGGAAATGTACAGCATGTCACAATGTGACAAATCTCTGCTGGCTGAAAAAGGAAATTTGGAGTAAATGTGTTGCACTCAGCATAGACATGGCATTTTTCAAGGGAAAAATAACCTACCTCTAGGTATTCAGCTTTATTAAGGCAGACATTTGTGCCACTTACATCTAAGAAGGGCATCAAGGGCTCTATTAGCCAATTTGGGAATAGTGTTATAATGAACTGAATAAAGAAGCCCACCTGTTCAAAATAAGGCATAATCCAGGAAAGGAATGGCTTTCAGAAAGCCCAAGTAGTGGTACATAATTTAGAAAACCAAACTCCCTCACTGGCTTTCAAGACCGACAAAATGGGACTACATTTTCTTATAATAAAATCTCACTGGAGCAGAATAGGAAAGAACCCACCCAGAGTTCTAGCTTCTGAGAGAGTTTTCAGATATGCTAAAATTGATGGTGGAAAAGCCATGCCATGAAGAAAATTTCAGCTTCCACTAAGCGGAGGCTTTTATATAGTTAGGCCTGGGTCCTCAGATGGAAGAATTAATTTTTGCAATGGAGCAAACAGCTGTATGAAGACTGCCCTTTTAACAGAAGCTGGATCATGCTTTCTTCAGCCTTGTAGGCTTTTTGCAGGGTTGATGGTGCAGTGAGGAAGCCATTGCTAAGAGAATTGCTACCTCAGTACTGGAGCAGCACTGTGGTTCTGAGAACCAGCTGGGAGAAAATGGTATAATGATGCATTATAGGGGAAGAAGAGAGAAGAGGTTTATGAGAGCAGGAGCAACCTGGAGCCTGCAGCCTTCCCAAACCCCACAACTCAACACTGTCTAGACTGAAATGATTGATAGCTTGGCCCCTTCATCCTGCCTGAGCCTCAGATTTCACTGCTCTCACACTGCCTCAGACATGAATAGAAAGAGCTTCAAGCCACTGTCCTGGGGGCTTGCTACAGTTTCTTAAAGGTTTGGTTCTTATTACCTATAAGTAATTATCAATTTGGAAGATACTTCCCCACCTAAGGGGAATAATTTTCAGAATTTCCGGCATTTCCAGAACAATCTGTATAGATCCTATATATAGTACTTTAAAATAGATCTGGTTGCTATTTATCCTGTTTCTCTCTTCAAATGCTCAAATGTCACCATAAAAATAGATTATTTTATCCAAAACACCAGGCCTTATTACTCCTTTCTAAATCCTTAGCCTGGTCTACTTTGACTTATGATACTGTTATTATTTGACATCAATTTGTATATCCATTTGCATATCTTTCTGTCATCCATCCATGGACGTCCCCTTTTCCTCTCTCCACCCCTATCATAAGACCACAAAGACAGGAACCAGATAAGTGTCTTTTGTTCACTATTGTATCCTCAGCATCTAGACCAATGCTGGATAAATAGGTAGTAGCTGTATAAATAAGTTCTCTGGATCATTCCCAAGTTGACTGTGACTTTTTGACCTGGACACTAACTGAGGAATGGGTATGTGTTTCCCGTGTGTTTGACATTGCCATGTATATTACATGGATTAAGACAGGTAGATACAGCAACAGGTGTTTAAGACGCACAATTGATCTTTTCATGGATAGAGATGAGCTTTTCTGACCTCTTCTCTTCCAAATCTTGACCCTGACATGATGGGAGTCTCTCTTTCTACCTCAAATCTCTGCTCTTTCTGACCTTAATACATCTTTTTGGCTCAAGCTGTACGCATCCCTGACTTTGATTTCCAAAGGTCTGTTCTGCTTTGCCCAGGATTACAGTCAAATTTCTAATTTCATCACTACCATCCATTGGACCTATTCTTTCTCGAGCACAAGGATCTTCTTATTGCCAAACCCACTTGATCCTTGTCTAGCTTATTTGCCATCTCGGCAGCACTGATACAACTCACAATACTTTTCCTCTTAAAATATAGTCCGTTTTTGGTTTCTGTGCCCCTGCCTGTTCCTAATCCTTCTCTTTCTTTAATGGTCACACCACCAGTCTCATTTACAGGCTTGCCACTCTCCAACCATTAGAAAGTGGAATCTCTAAGCCAGTGCTTCTCAAATTAATGTGCATACACTCACACAGGGAACCTGCTAAAAGGAAGATTGTGATTCAGTGTGCCTGGGTTGGAGCCTATAGTGCCGCAGCTCTAATGAGCTCCCACGTGATGGTCATACTGTTAATCCGAGGTCATCTATATACAATGATCAGAGGGGGGTTTTTAGAAAGTAAATTGAGCCATGTCACTCTCCTACATAGAAATCTTCAGCACTTCCCACTACACATTGAATTAAATCAAGTTATTTATAATAGGCCTTTTATGAAATGCCCCCACCTACCCCTCCAAGTTCACCTCATGCCGTTCTTCTGGCTTCCTGTGCTCCATCACACTACCATCTTGCAGGTCCATAAATACATGAAGCATTTTGGTTTGGAGTGTGGCCATCACACCAAGTGTTGTGGTTAGGAGTGTGGGCATTAAAGCCAGACTTCCAGGGAGCCAACCCCAGCTCCACCACCATTGTCTTTATGATCATGGATGGAGAACTTAGTTTCTCTGCTTCTTTTTCTCCTGTTAAAGGAGAATGGTAATATCACCTTCCTTATGGAAACTTGTGAGAGGTAAAAGAGCTAATACATGCAGACAATTAGAACAGAGCATGTGGAGAGTGTCTCATAAGTATAAACCATTATTAACTCTTCCTCCTCATTTGTCTTCCTCTTTGACAGCATGTTTTCCTTTTAGCCTTTAAGAGATGCTATTCTTTCTGCCAAGAAATTTTTTTCTTTGCTCTTTGTATTGCTGGCTTCTTCTTATCCTGAGAATGAATGTCTTTTCTTGACCTCAGTTTATGCTGGTGTGGCCTGACCTGATTTCCTAAAATAAAGGGAATCTAGACTCTAGAATGTAGATAGTAGAAGTTGACTTATAGGCCTTTTGGCTCAACTCTCTTATTGTACTGATGCAGAAAGTCATAATAGTATTCTAAACTTGATGACTGAGCTAACATTCCTGACTGTGCCTTATGCCCTGATGCTGATTAGGCTTGGTATGCTAGGTTAGCAGAAGGTATGCAGAACTTCGTTTCCAGATTCTTCATTTAGCCCCCTACCCTCTTTTTTCACCCAGGCACCTTGGTCTATTCCACATAAACTTATCTGGGAGTAAAAGAATTGGTTTATGTCTGGGTGGTTTTGGAAGGAGTCAGGAAACAGGAGCTTTATAGAAAGACAACTGAAAATGAGGTGATAGGAAGACTGGCTCATTTTGATCACTGGCCAATTTTCCATAACTCTTAACAATTTCTAGGTGAGTGAATAATAGGGGACATTGGGATGTCTTTGATATCATTTGCATCTTCCTCCTAATGTAATTATCTAGAGTGATGAGAATCCAGGGCTTAAGAATGGACTCAGGGTTTGAAGTCCTGTCCTTTTCTTTGTCCTACCCGAAAAACTGATTTACTGCCACCTTTTCTTCCTTCCAAATCCACCTCTCTACTCTTCCCTATGCATTATTGCCAAATTAATTTCCCAAGGACTCATTTTTTGAACTTTCCTGTTCAACAATATTGTTGACCCCCGTCTGCTTATATAATACATTCCTAGCTCTTGGCTTGGAGTTTAAGGCCCTCCATATTATAGTCCTATCTGTCGCTTTGATCCTGAGTCTCGTTCCTGTTATGGTCCCATCTCTGCTAGAAATTTGCTTCACTTCTTCACGTTCTTCACGTGCTCTTTCCTGACTCCATCCTTTGCTCCATGCAAGATTCTCTGTTTATCTCAGGGTGTGATCAACAGTTCCTTCCAACCCACTGGTGGTGGGGAATCCACTGGAGGCTACATGGTATGGTATTCTAAGAGCCCCTTCTGAATGTTGAACTTACAAAGATTACCCACGATGTGGTATTAGCTATTAGCAGATATTAGCTTGAGGGACAGGATCACAGCAGAGCTGAAAGGAAAAGGACCTAGGATTAGGCTAAAACTGCTTAGTCTAAAATAATGAAGAAAGAACCTTTTAGTAAAAAAGGAGAGATCAGCATAGAGCAAAGACAAGAAGGAATTAAAATTAGTAGAGAATATAGCTAGCCCAGGAAGAGAGAACGTGAAGGATGAAAGGAAGCCAGCATGCTCTCAAAGGGAGTGGCCCATACTGCAGCAATCTCACCTGAGACTATATAACTCCTTCAGCCTATGACTATCTAACTCATTTATTTCTCTTTGATCCTACCTCACTAACTACACATCTGATTATGAATTCAGGTTCCTATCTTCCTTGCCCACCCTCTCAGGTATCTTGAGTCCTAGAAGAAGTCTGCCTTCGTGGATTCCATTGGGTTTTGTTACAGGAAAAGAATTTGTTCTCAAAGATCTTTTGATATACTGATTTATACATTACTCTCTTGTGAATATGGTTACTTGGAGTCAGTTCTACACTTTTGGATCAGCCCTGGCCACCATAACTAAACTAACTTCTGAATCTGCCCACATGAAGCCCACATCTTGGAGCAGGGTGACCCTGCTGAGTCCTGCCCTTGGGAGTGTATGGCATCCAGGTCTTCTCAGACTTTTCATTTCTGATCCTCAATAGTACTCATCAGTAATCCTCACTGGCCTTTCGCAAATGTGCCTGTTTTATGTAACTGCCCAGGCTCTCCTGAGAGACTGACATCTCCTATAAAAAATAGGTCTATATGTCTTAATCCAAGGAATTGGCAAAGACCCTTGACCTACTATAGTCAGGGTGATATTTATATAGTTACTGCTGCTGATCTTCCTCCATGAGACTGTAATGTCCATGTTGTCTGTTGCCTGTTTCCTTCACTGCTGTATCTACAATGCTTAGTAAAGAATACCTGGCACATATTTGGTTTTCAAAAGTATTTGAAGAATGAATTGTCTGAGAGACCATGATATTCTATTCCTCTTAGGATTTATTAATTTACTTATTTTAAAACAGCAAGAAAGTCAGCTAATTTAACCCCATCAAGCCCTGCACTTTCTGACACCTCCTTCCCTGCATTGTCAGTGTTTTTTTACTACACTATTTATTTGTTTGTTTATTTTAGTGATTCATCACTTGCATAACATCACTTACATAACATACATTTACCTAATGCTCATCCCAACAAGTACCCTCCTTAATGCCCCTCACCCATTTAGCTCATCTCCTCACCCAATACCCCTCCAGCAACCCTCAGTTTATTCTCTGTATTTAAGAGTCTCTTATGGTTTGCTGCCCTCTCTGTCTATATACTATTTTTGCTTCCCTGTGCTTATGTTCATCTATTATGTATCTTAAATTTTGCATATGAGTGAAAGCATATAATATTTGTCTTTCTCTGACTGACTTATATCACTTAGCATAATACACTCTAGTTCCATCCATGTTATTTCAAATGTCAAGATTTCATTGTTTTTGATCACTGAGTAATATTCCATTATATATGTATACATCACATCTTCTTCATCCATTTATCAGTCAATGGAAATTTGGATTCTTTCCATACTTTGGCTATTGTTGATGGTGTTGCCATATTTATTGGGGTGCAGGTACCCCTTCGAAACAGCACTCTTGTATTGCTGGAGGCTCGCTCCGGCTGGTCCAGGGCTCCCTGAAGGGGTAGCTGTGGACGGGAAAAATGGGTTGAGAGAGATTCACACAGTTTCTTTCTTTCTTGGCATCATCTTCCTGGCATTATCTGTTTCTCACCAGCTTTTGGGTCTTTATTTATAGACTTACAACATCAAAAAGTGGAATTTTTACAAATAATTCTCAGTGATAAAGATGCTTTGAAAAGGATGCAGAAACAGGTTTTACAGAGACATTTCTTCAGAACTATTTTAATTACAATGAGGTAACTTACACATCATAGGATAACAGGATATTCTCAGTGAAAAGCAGATAACATAGGCATTTATTTGAACCGGTAGAAAATCTTACAACTAAGAAGATAGCAGGATGTTTTCAGTGAGAAGCAGATAGCAGACACATTGGTTTATAATAATAACGCTAAGATTCAGTCATAAACAGGGCTAGGAGGCATTCTATTTGGCTCACAAGAGGAAGAATGTATTCGAGATGGTTAGTAAGTAAATCTTTTCTCAATCTTGTTCTTTGATGTTGAAAGTGTAAGCGCCATAGAAGGTGTAGTGCCTTTGCATATAAATTTAAGTTGTAACTACTCTTACCCATCCTCACAATGGGCACCAAATTAGCATATGTATGCACAGTAACTTATGCCTGGTTTTTGTTTGTTTCTTATTCCTAAATTAGGTCTTTTCTCCAGGCCAGGGTACCAGGGTAAACATTATTCTTGTGTTCTTTAACCCCCTTTATATCCAAGCCTTAAATTTGTGAAGCTCAATAGAAGAGCCTTTCTACAAACAGCTGCAGTGCTTTGTTTAACTTCCTCTCTGTAGAGGTGGGAATATGCTTCTTCCCATGAGGTATCTGGGGAATATCGACCTGATTTGGAACATTGTGAGGCCTAATCAATAGCAACAGGCTTAATTTTACATGAGCACCAGTAGCAGAAGGAGAAACTAGTTTCCGTCACTTGTGGCAGGAGCCGTGCAACGTCTGCCATTTCCTTACTGTGACTGTGTCATCCAGTAAGGCCGATGCGGCTCCCAGCACTGTATCCTTTGGATAAATACCTAGTAGTGCAATTGGTGGGTTGTAGGGTAGTTCTATTTTTATTTTTTTGAGGAACTTCCATATTGTTTTCCAGAGTGACTACCATCAGGAGTACAAAAGGGCTCCTCTTTTTCCGCATCCTCACCAACATCTGTTGTAGCTGAGTTGTTAAAGTTAGCCATTCTGACAGGTGTGAGCTGGTATCTCATTGTGGTTTGGATTTGTATTTCCCTGATGATGAGTGACGTTAAACTGTAATGCCCAAGATTTTAATATCACCCCAAAACCAGAAACCGCCAGGGAGACCGAGGCACGCATGCAAAAGCAAAGGGCAGTTTTATTACAGCTTAGGCTCGCCGGGCCTAAGTTCGGTCTCACAGCCTTCACCAACGCAGTGGATCCGTGCTGAGAGCCCCGAGCAAGGGCTGAGTAGGGTTTTTATGGGGTTTGGGAAGGGCGAGTTACAAGAAATCGTGACATAGATACAGTGACCCAA